>CM032229.1:61035000-61042500 GCA_019009955.1 Riptortus pedestris
TATATAATTGAAATAAATCACTAAGATTCCAAATTTTCTAACAAGAAATTCATTAATTTTCATTGGAATAAAATGAATGGGCTAATTAATGGAGGCACGAGAAGAGCTTAGTGAGCTGATGATGTTGACTTTCGCTGCCTTTGTCACTTGCCGGGGCATGTCTGCTGCTGGACTAAAGGTTCTTGCCCTTCACGGTCACGCCGATTAGGTCTGTTTGTCACCAACTATGGTGTACCATCGTGTAGCCAACGTTCTACATTCATTTAAAAATATTTCACTCCTGGTAATTGTAAATGTTTTCTATCTAAGAAAAATTGTCAAAACTTCCATTCATGGCTTTAAAATTTAATGGTGATGAATAAGTTTACCCAAAATGTCATAGCGTTAACCGTATCATTAAATGAGATATTTCTGTATAAAATAAGGTATGACTAAATTCATAATCCTACTCATGTGGCATTTAAAATAAGCCAATATAACCCTAACGTCTAATTTCAAGTTGAAAGAGCATGAATTATTTTTATCAGACGAGTAGGGGGAGGGGGTAGAGAAGAGGTAAAAACAAACATTCGAAATATCGCTGTTATTATTGGGCCTTGGGTTCGTAAAATTAAGTAAATTTCTTCTTCAAAATATAATATTCCACTACCTGTCGTTGTTCTGTGATGATTTTCTCTATGTGGAATATTATCGGAATTATTTGATTTTTTTTTTCTTTCGCCTCCATTTAACTATATGAAAATCGTAATATTTTTACTTAAAACGTGTGTCATGTCCAGCTTAAAAATCAAATCCTTTTTACATAGGCTTCTTAAAACTGAAGAAAGAAGAAACTGATGTGGGATGACGTCATCAGAGTGTCATTGTATTGGTGGGGGGAATTTTTGTCATAGACATATTAAGCAAAATCCTAGCCCCAACTCAGGCTAGGAGTGATTACTAGCAGATGACTTCTTAGTGCAATAAAGGAGACGTTGCTAGATAATACATCCTGATCGTTTATTTTCTTAGACAAATGAGATGTATAGTAGCTCATATAATTTGGTTGATTCTCTAAATGTCTGGTCTGACTAGCAGCGTATTTTAAGAAAAGCACTATGGGTTAATTACAAACCTTTCCGTTAATTTAATGTATTATTTCAGGCCTGAATCACGATGGCAAAAACCAATCTAGAGTAAATTATCGTTATTAACTAATTAATGAAGGCAAAAAGTCCGTCACGCACGTAAACTATTTTCTCGTCTGCTATAACGGCATCTCTCATTCTATTCTCTGGCGTGATAAAAAGTATATTCCAACTGGACTTCAAATCTAAGCAGGTTCCGATATGTTCAGTAATACAGCTACGTTAAAATTATTATGTGTTAACGAAAGAAACACATAATGTTAACGTATCGAAGGAAAACGATCATTATTGGCGTAGTAATTTTAGTAAGGTATTCATTTTTCTCTCTAAATGGAATATTTACGAGGTGTCTTGTATATTTGCTTCTTCTGTTTACTTATAGTAAACAACCAGTCCTTCTAATAGGACTTTCACATTAAGCTATTATATCACTACACCAAATATCGTACTTAATTTCCAAATATTTTTGGTTTCAATAAGACTCTAAGAGGGAACAGTACATTATCATTATATGTATTAATTCGCTAAAATAAAACAATTGTAACTACCTCATAGCTCTGGTGATTGATATTACTATCGAGATATTCATATCTTATTTCCCGATAGGTTATAAACATAGAGAAGATATTCAACAGTAGAATTGAGCGGTGCAGTATATACAATAAAATAAATAAATTAATTAAATTGATCAAACTAACTTATAAACTAATGATTCAGAACATAACGCCTTGCCTCTAAGAATATTGGATCTTCTGATCTATGTTTTAGTTATAAATAAATAAGCTTGCGATAAATAACCTTTGTTCCTTCTTTTTAGTTTGGGAAAATTACATTATCTCCATGTTATATGTTCTAGGAAGCCTGGAATGAGTCCCCCCCCCCTTTCTTCCAACCATGACCCCAGCGAGTGTGAGCTCAGCTTAAACTGCTTTGTTGGGAGCTCATAAGGTCACCTTGACAAATTTTCAGCCATATAGTTTGTTCTTTATTCAAGTGTTAAAATGGGAACCGAGGGAACGGATATAAAACCATCCTCGACGTCAAGTAAACGCAAAGCTACACTGCAATCGCCGACCCTGAACCCTGGCACTCTAATACGCCGGAATAGTGTTTTACTTGCTACCTACTCTACAAACACTCCACTAAAATTAAAGTATCTTGTATTTATAATCAATTATCACATATATCGTTCTAAAGTCAAATTATCATATACATTAGACTAAGATTAAATGAACACAAATATTCGTCTCAAACAGAATGAGCTTGAGCGACGTAACTTCGTAAATTTTATTTGTTATGAGGAATATAACGAAACTTTTTACCTGTCTGGATATTAATTGATATTTTAAAAACCCCAAACCAAGTTTAAATAACGAATAGCTCATCGATTTCATCTGTTTAAAGTTCATGATTGGAAAATTGATGTACGTAAGTGCTTTTGAGTTTTACAAATTGGCGTTCCCTACTTAGTTACTCAAGAAATTCCTGCTTCGCGAAGAATACATAGTTAAACTGGGAGAAACCCACCTCAGACATTTTGGTAATTTAAATATTTTAGAGATTGCTTTTTAGTGGCACCATTGACCAGCACCCTTAGACCAAACATTTTTCTCATTTCATGTTCAACGGACATAGCCAAAAATGCTAGGGTCAATAATAGAAGACATTTTCCGCCTCAATTATTTTCCTACTGTACTGAGCCAGCGGAAAATTTCCCTTTCGCAGGAAACTGGTAAGACCTACATTAGCGAAGTTGTATTTGCAAATGAGGAAGTGTTCCTTCTGAAATCTCCACAACACATCCTTACTTTGAGGCTGTTTATCCGCAAACAGGCTTTCAGGTCCATTCTAACCATTCCGGTACACGTTGAAAGGTTTGGCAAGTGTAATAAAAGCCTTCCTGGAGAAGGGATGGTCAGAGGCCTTTTGTTGACGGCATTCCTCGAGTACAAAGCACCAGCCGGTCGACCATTTTCGACGAACGCATCTTCAATAACCGCCGACCTTCGCCTTTACAGTCATCCTTCTACCTAACAATCGTCTATGCACTTTCCTCTTTACAGAATAATCTTCGTACCATGAACATTAAATCTTGTTCGGTATACAAACTAATTTTTTTTCAAACTTTGTATTTTTTGTTATTATTCACACTATTAGTTCCGTTAATCTACGTAAATTAATAACGAGAATTTTTGATTTAGGAAGCTTGATTCATTATTAATCTTTATTTTCAATATTAGTACCATAGGTTTATCATAACGCGGTATTCCAAAAATGTCTTTGAATGCCTGTCAATCCTATACACATCACGAAAACGTCCATCCTGTGTAGATTCCTTACTTGAAGGAATGATACTTTGATGGTCTCATTTAACTATCTAACCTCCATTTCTTCCGTAGAAGCCTTAGTAAACAGGAATTGAAATGTAAGCTGGACATGTAATAATATTTAGTGACTCAGGTACTCAAATTAAACATCGGTTTTATAGACATGGGGGTTAACTGAAGAGTAAATAAAAAAAAAATCGAATAATTCGCTTGATATTTGATTTAAAGAAACTCATTATAGAACAACAATAGATACATGTATAAAGCATTAGTTATGAAATATTAAATTAGGAACAATTGTTTATGTAACATTTTTTGGTTTACTCTCTCTACAAAGCCCCTCCTTCCCGGTCCAGCAAGAACAAGTGTGATCTGTAGTGTTGCCTGAAACGATAAAATATTGATCAAACAAATATGTTGGAGTAATTAATTGATGATGTTACATATAACATATTATTACTATTATTTATTAACGTCGACGTTTTGCTACTATGGCTAATTGGGACGGGTTATCTACAGGTTAAGATCCTTTTCTAGCCAGAGTGGGACTAAGGATTTAATAAATGTATTTTACAAAATAAAGGTCTGTTAAAAGAATATTTGGTATTTAAGAGTTTAAGAGAGAATAAGACCATCTCTTTCCCTCTCTCTCTCTCTATATACACACACACACACACACACACACACACACACACACACACACACACACACACACACCACCGTCCTATTTGGAAGGTGGGGTTTAGGAAAATTCGGAATATTTCCTACTCGGCTAAAAAGTTATGAAACCTATCTGGTTGAAAATGAAATATTGTATTTTTGCATTGATAATATTTTCTCACTGAATATTAACCTAGTTATTTGTCTTTTTTCTTAGTTTTTCCACACTTTAAATTAGAAAGAAAAAGAGCAACAAAAAAAATCTTTAAAAAAGGTCATTTTGATGTGAACTCTAATTTCCAAGAAATTGACAACAAAAAATAACATTGCTCTTAATGGAATTCTAAGCCAATCTAAATCTTTTTTTGGATGGATGTGTCAAATATATTAAGCGTTAATTTACTTGTTACATACTATTGAAACTATGAGATTACTGCGTAACTGATTTAGGAAATGACAGACATTGGAGTATTTCGCATTCAATGACCTCGAGGGAGATTAAAAATGACCGTCTAGACGTTTGCTGTTTCTTGACTAATGAATAGATAGAAGACTAAAACTCGTTTGCAATTTAATCTGACCACAGTAGCAAAGCCCCCTTCTTCACTGATCTCTATCTTAATTGCGACCATGTCCTCTGCTCCCAGTGGCAGAAAGGAAGCCGCTACTTGTGATAAAGGAGTCCCCTGATATCCAATAGTGAATCCAATCCGATACTGACAAATTGTATAATTGCAGATACGATACCATCAGTTTTTGGCTATTTTAAAAAATCAATAATTTACACTAACTAAAAATAATTGGAGGCTAGCAGTAAATATAAAATGTAATTAAGTTCATAATAAATTAAATTTCAACATGTTTTATGTCTATATAAACCCATTATTAACACTTGGTTATAACGGGTTTTAAATATCAGACACTCAGTTTTGCGAAGTCTCCAATTGTTTTCAAAAAAGCAGTCTTTAAATCCAAAACCTGGATAGCATTTCTCGAGATGCTATTCAAATTTACATTATTAATTAACATGGAAAGCTTTAACTTAATCTGGCATATCAAGTAGTTGGTTTCTTCCAACAGTATATGTAATGAATAATTTTGTCAATTCTGTAGGTGGATGATGTCATTTTTTCTTAATCGTCAAGTACGCTTCAAAGTGCTTTCGACAAGAGGACATATTCAAGATTGTAGACAGTTGCATTGACAACTACAATGGTCGGCTAGTGTCTATGTCTGGGAAAGCTTGTTATGTTCCATGTAAGGTTTAATTAATGTAATGTTTAAACACCTTTGTAGTCACAGATAATTTTATTTATTTATTTGGAGCTTCGCAGCTGTGGAGTCAGATAAGCTGTTCCTTTTGCTTTGATTCCAAGGATTAGGGGCGATTTAAGTAATAAAATAAAACTGGAGGAACATCCAACCTGACTTATTACATACTTGCATTGACCCAATACAACGACCAAAGAATCTGACTAAAGGAACAGTTTACCTGTGCTTCTAGGCCAATGCACGGATAATAACAAACTTCCACACAAACCACCAGTGATGTAAAAAAATCGGGCACACAAGTGCTGAGTAAACTAAGCTGATTTTCAATGTTCTGGTGTATGACACGTTGATGATCATACCTCCATAATCTACTCCCTATTTCTCCCATAGTAAGAAGCCTATCTAAACAGGAATAAAACGTAAGCTGGACATAATAGCTTTCTTTAGCGGCTTAGTTTCTTTAAGTGAAAATTGATTGGTTAAAAGTGGAGGTTTATTGCAAGCTGAAACCAAAACAAAGCATGGCTTGATTAATATTCAGAGAAACCATGTATAAATATGTAGGGAATTAAATTTACAACAACAATAGTTGTATAATGTATTTCGAACGGACACAAAATCGGAAGTGTATAATGTATATATACTCATTATATTCAGCGCTACGATTTAGTCTGCCCTGTTAGTTTACAATTCAGACGCTTTCCGTTGTAGATATTGTTAACTTGTAAATTGACTGAAAGATTTCTTATTACCGTTTGTATTTCTTCGCTTAACATTCACGGTTGTGTTACCAGTATGTAGATTTATCGGTTGTAAACCTTCCCATGGGAAATATGCTTAGTTTATGCAGCCCCTGCGTGACGGACTTCTTTTCGTATCTCCTTGGTACGATCGATGGACGTTTGAAGAAACTTTTTGAAAATCCCATCAAGAGTACGACCTCAATAGCTGATTTCCTCTAAGGGAAATCCGCTAAAAATAACGAATAGTTACAATATCCTTTATTGTAGTACCAAGTTTAGCTTGAATGTGATAATTAATTAACAACAGGAGTAATCATTGAATAATGGTGTTTGGAGTCGTCGACCCTCGTAGATTACTTGTATGTGTTCTTTTATTGGATCGATTGACGTTAATTAGCCTCATTAACATGCAATACAAATAGAATCGCAAACAAATGTCTTTGGCCTTTTATAATTCAGAAGAATTTCAACTTCACCAGCTTAATTCAATTTCACTGGGTTTATAACATTAATTCTAAGTATTCAAAAATGGCGAAAGAATCATTCTTCTATCACCATTTGATGAAAAAATCCTAAAAGGAGTCTACGTTGAAAAAGACAATTATGAGAAGTAAAGTAAGTTCTCAATGTCACTAATAACGCTAAAAAATCCTATCCTATACAAAAAATAATTGGGTACCCTCCCCAGCAATTTCATTGCACCTGCCTTCATCATTTTAAATTATTTATTTACGATAATTAAACAAATTCACATTCCTGAGAATAATACCACACTGCTAGAAGTATAAGCATCTAGTTACATGTAAACATAGACAAATATGAGGGTAGAAGTTCTACCGTAGAACTGACAGGACAAAGGAAGAATCCCCTCACACCTCCCTAGGCTCAGAATAGCCAACATATCACTCATTTAGGATCACAATTCAGTTTACATTAAATAAAATTAACAAATCTCATTACGTTATCTTCACAATACTAAAAGTATTTGTTCAAATAATTTTCACGTTTTAATGAAATAAAGTATTAAATACATTTATTATTATTAATGTTTATTTCCGTCATATTTTTGATACTATGGCTAATTGGAATTGGTTATCTACATGTTACCACCCTTTTCTAGCCAGACTGGGACTAAGGATTTTATTTAATGAGTTTGTGACTAAATAAATGCCTATTGTCCAGCCGGGAATCGAAATCGCGACTCTAGGATAAATACATTTAAGGGGAAACTAAAATTCATCATTAATTAATGTTTTGGAGAAGAGAAAGAGGAGGGGGGGGGGAGGTAAAAAAAGTATGGCATTCCAAAGCTACGATCACTGTAGAAGTACCGAAGAAGGTTATGAGGTTGAATATGGACTGAAAAGATTC
>CM032229.1:61047500-61175000 GCA_019009955.1 Riptortus pedestris
AAAAAACTCATATAAGTCAGCTAAATAAGTGATATTTAGCTTACATTTTTTCAAAAATTGGCATAATGATTGGAGATGAGTAGGAGTGGTGGTTTACGTAAGACAAAAAGCTAAAGAATACAGATAGGAGAGTAGAAAGTGATATGGCTCCATCAGTGTGTCATCGGAACAAGTATGAAATTTGCTTAATTTGCGCAGTACCTTAGCGATCTTTTCTATTAAAATGGCGTTTTCAAGTTTTGGTCTTCGAATCAAAACCACCTGGAGTGCAGGCAGGAAGCTAAGTCATTGATGATCAAATGTTAATCTACGAGAATATATTAATATTCTTTGCAATTATTCCATCTTATTCAGAGGTTATGCAATTATTTATAAGTGCTGTGAGTCTTCCTTGAGCGTAGATGACCCAGGCGGCAAGAAAAGAACCTATCTAAAGCCACTATCGTACATTCCTACATCGTTATTGATAAGAGCAGGGCAGTTGATAAAACATAGTCGGTTCAGACAATTACAGCCTCACACAAGGAAGTATATAAAAACTTTAGACTCTAGATAAATTCTTAAGCATTAATTAGTTTTACTTTTTGATTCTTTAAATTAATTCGGGCTTTAACCATGAATAAGAACTTAGTACATCTCTCGAGTTCTCATTTTTTCATAAAAATAATAATAAAAAAATGGAGTCTTAAAAATGCAGATTAAAAAGCACACTTATAACGGTTTACCTTAATCCAATCAGAATAGGATAACTATAAAAAAGTCTGATCTTTTACGATTACAGGATGAATTTACGTTGACTTTGGGGAGTTAGGGCTTAAAATAAAAAGACATTTTAGAATACATATATAAGAAAGTTGTAGCAAATAAGAAAAAATGTAATAACTTAATTTTATGAGAGTAGTTTTTTATTCGGCCCAGATAGACAAGATACTGTACAAGAGCCGGAGCAAGTCTACATTTTTTTTTCATTTTAAAGGCTTCCTTTGAGGAACTGGGATGGCATTTTTAATCCCGAACCCTATATTTTTTTATTGATCAGAGATCTTATTCAAATATGCTGTTACATCTCTATTCTTATATGCTGTTGCACGACTTGCAATGTTTCTTTTGATTGAAAGTAAGTTGTAAATGAAAGATTACTGAAATATCAGTTTAAACAACTGTCTATAAGACGGCTTTCGAATGCTTGAAATAATAAACAGCAGTTGGTACAAAAACAATAAAAAAGTATGTATGTCTGAAGCCAGTGAAGTATTGGGTACGGCTCTGCCTCACCCATGCGTAAAAACTCAAATTATCCTTCTAAATGGTTTATGCCCATCGAAAAGCGTGTACTGCAAAGAGAATATCGAGTCAACACGTTCTTCTTGAATTAAGAGATTGGATAAGGAAACGGAGGAGGATAAATCATTCAAGAGACCCCCCAGGTCCGTTAAAGTGGGACCTGTTGCGTAAACCATGATGTTTTTTAGCCGATTTTCCTGAGGGGAAATAAGCTATTAAGGTTATACTCATGATGGGATTTTCCAAAATTTTCTTCAAATGTCCATCAATCCTACCCAGGAGATGACGAAATACTAGCTAATCCCCTCCTTGTCTAAATTCTCTCTTAGACCATGTCAGCTGGGCAAGACTGGAAAGTAGGTTAAAGTTGTAGTCTGCATACTCATACTGGCTAATGCCTATCATTAGTCTGGTTATGCAGGCTACAGGCAACGGAGGGATGGCTATCTAACAGCTCTGGCCTTGAATACATTTTTTTCCACTCACTCCTTCTGACGCAGAAGGCAATGGGAAACCAGTTGATGTCCTTGTGACCCTATTATTCCCTTGTTCGGTCCCGTGAAAATCAGGTTTACCTGTTCACAAACTCCACTTCTGTTCGTTCCTAGCATCGTTGGTACAGCTTATAATCATGAGGGAGTTTTAGTAATTTGCATACCGAATTTTGTTAAGATTGGTTCAGTCTTTTGTGGGCAATAAAATTGTTGGATCCCACTAAAGTGTTTAGCGTATACCTCATTTATGCTTCGGTCTATGACAAAAGTGCATATTACAAAGGTACTATAAATATCAAAATAATCAACTTTTTGTTATGTGCATCTTTGTCGAAAAACCAATAGGAAACGAAGTACGGCAATTATTCATTTCACGACTACCTTATAACTCCCACTCCTACTCGCCTCTGAGAATATTAGTATAGCCTATAGTCTATGTTGGGGTAGTAGTGATGTATATATATATATATATATATATATATGTGTGTGTGTGTGTGTGTGTGTGTGTGTGTGTGTGTGTGTGTATAGTTTTGAACGGACCTCATTTTCGTCATCTCCTGGGTAGGATCGATGGACATATGAGGAAATTTTTCGAAAATCTAGTGATGAGTACAACTTCAATAGCTGATTTCGCTCTAGTGAAATCTGCTAATAATTGAAATCGTACAGGACTGGTAGCCGGTTCCACTTGCATTCTAGGCCAATACTCCAACCACTAAAGAGATGAAAAACCGTGCCCAAAGCACTATGTTCAGACTTCTGTTGGACTGACTCTTTACTCCGTTTACTTAACTAATTAATAACTTACTTTGCTCCTATCATTGGCCTTTAAGGTTGTCATATAATTGGTAACTTCAATGAATTGTAAATCTCACACAAGACTTAAAGCTTGACTTAAGTTTTGACAACTCCTAAGTAGACTATCGATAAGTAGATCTAAAATACCTTTGTTAGCATTTAAGTTAACTGTTTGTTTTTTTTTGGGGAAGGGGACGAGAAGGTCACAGTAAGCTTATAGACTCATCTATATAGGCATATAAATTTCTGAAAGAATGAGGGGCGTTGTAATAGTTCGTCAATACTAAATTTAAAACAGCCTGGATGAAATCCGAGCCCAGACCAATTACACATCTGTTCATAAAGTTAGCCTATCTTATTTATGACCGAGTCCATTTGAAGGATGGAGTAGTCTATAGTTGAACTGATAACATCATCATTTCTCATATGGGAAGATAGCTACAGAAGTTGAACTCAGACTCGCGTTTTCGAAACTCGTTCAAATCAGATCCTGCTTACCTAGTGATGACATGTACATATGTTTGCTAATGCTGTGGAGGTCGTATTTTATTTGAGCATCATCACAACTCGATGGTCAGCCATTCCAAGTAAAACTAAAGATGAAGTTCATTAATGGGGGGAAATACGATCAGGAGACCATTCCCCACCCCACCCCTGTGGGGGCTGGACATGGGCTAACTAAAATAATGGTCCAACAATTCCTATGTTTTTTTTCTTTCTCAAGCTCGAATATTAAGCCTGAATTATTAGTATTTATGCGTTTCACGTATCAAGCCCAACTTAAATTTCAAGTACGGTTCATATAATCACTTCTCCCCCAGATAAGGAGACCTCTTTTTAGCATGATTAGGGAGAGTCCACATTTCTCATCACCGTCCAAAACCGTTTTATATGTTAAGTACTTTCATTTATAAAATTATTTCTTAATTGGGAAAGTTTTCTGTATAGCAAAGAAACGTGTTTTTGATTTTATTGTTCTTCTTCTTCTCAAGTCAGTCATAAATTATTTGCAAGTAGAAAGAACCGGTACTCCGCTACTGTTTCAGTTGCCAATCTTAGATGTGATCAATATGAATCATGAGATTTATAATCGTAGTTCGTTTAGCTTCGGACAGCTGTAGTTTTCCGTTTAGAATATACACATCATCCATAATACGCAATGACCGACGGGAAGTAATAATATTCCATCACCATCTATGGATTATGCACGTGAACATTTTTCTCTAGTTTAATCAAACCCTTTTTTTTAAAAATTTATTTATTTTTCTGAAATTTCAAATTGCAAATTGCAAATTCGACGATACGATCTAGCTTTCAATACATGTACATTGTACGAATAGAAATTTCCACGAAGAAATAGAGAAAGTAATGATCTATAGTATAATTTTTACGATTAACCCTAAAAAGTATGGTAATGGATAAGTTTTCGACTTACAGCAGTTAGGCTAAATGTGAGTAATATTAGTTAGTTGTTAGTTATTGTTAGTTTTGTGTTGTATTAAGGGATAATTGTGAAAGAGTGTCTGTAGTTTTCAGCTTGTTGAGCTATGCGAGAAGAATGAGGAAAAATAGGACATGTGGACTAAGTTTATCCGAAATGAAGGTGGGGTTGATATGTTTGTGTTAGGGTTAACTGGAGAAAAAGTCCAGAGGTCGGCCCACACGGTGTTTCTGTTTATTGTTAGTCTCGGTCTCACTGCATCTTCTGTTGTTACACAAACGGTGCAGTCTTAATAGGGTTGTGGTAAAATTATCGTATATGAGAGCTTTATAGCGGTTAAATTTAAAACAGATCATTTTCTAATGAGCAAAATCAACATCCAAATGTCGTTAAGTACTTTATTAACAGAATTTCCTCAAGGAAAATCAGCTATTGAGTTCAAGACTTAGTATATATATATATATATATATATATATATATATATATTGATAGGGTGCCCTTTCTTAACCCCCGGCGCCCGTGCAGGTTAAGGAGTGGGTACACGTACCATTACCATCAGTACGTCGAAGGTAAAAATAGGAGCAGGTTCGTTGAGCACCATGTGAGAACATTAGTTCACGAGTTCGCTACTATAGTGGGGCTTGTGGGTTATCGTGCGTATAGCGAGTATATGAGTCTGAAAGCCCCTCAGGATGACAGACGATTACGACTCACTTAGTTCCCGGTCACATGCAGGCTGACCACAGACACTCCCGGGTATAATCAGTTCTACTTGATACAACTCCAGGTCTTCCTTGGTTAATGGGGGTTAAGACCATTGAGGTCCAGGTCGAGTTGATCATTCTCTGCGTAAAACTCTGGAAGTTGCTTAAATGACCACCAAGGTCTAGATTGCGTCGAATGGTAGGAATGAGAGTTTACATTGGGTATCCATGTCCCTAAGAGTCGTTGGGTGTATGGACCGGATTCTTCGAGGATACACTGCTCACAAAAAGGTGAAGGTTGGTTAGAAGAAAGTTAGAAGCCAACAGGGGAGCCTGGGGCTGAATTCCCGGAGGACCGGGAGGGTACCGGGAATTTAGGACTAAAAATTTACTGTTGTTTGAATTAAACTTTTGTCGTAAAACTCTCGACTCGGTAGGATGGAGCTCTTTAAATTTACTTTAGTTTTATTGACGCATTTGATTATTTAATTACTAATAATTCATAGTTAAATAATAAGGGGCTCAGGTTAATCGTGGGAGCAATAGGTATTTATTTAGTAACGAACTGTCTTTGCAGAAACTCCAATAAAGTGTTAAACGTCGGTCACGCGGGGGCTGAGTAAACTAGGCAGAGTTCCCACGCACTGGTATAACACATTTGTGATCTAATGTCACCAAATATTCTCTATTACATGAGGAGAGGGGGGGGGGAGTTACTGAAGGCACAAAACAAGAAGGTATGAATAACTCGCCTAATACTTGAGTTACGAAACAAAGCATAGAACAACAATTGTAGAGCACCAGTATTTTAACAAGATTAGTTCTGTAATATTTGACGATTTTGCTCATAATAACGGAGATTTTGAATTTTTAGTCCCACTCAATTCCAGGTGCGGTTTCCTACAATAACAATTATGATCTATAGTGTTGACTGAAACTGTTGAATATTGAGTATGGTAAAAATCAACTAAACTTACCGAGTAAAGAATGAAATATCTTAATTGATGGAGTCATCATATAACGTATATGCATGTATCTCACAAAGTTAATGTTCAATGAAAGCAATATTTGATATTTAACCTCGTAACGGGTGTGGTTCATGATAAATCAGCTTATTGTTAGTATGACGTGAGTAGGAATGGAGGCTTTACTGAAAGCCGATATAATAAACTCCAAATATTACGGTTAATATTCATGATACAGAGGTTGTTTATAGAGTAACTTTTATAGAACGTTCACTTTGCAATTAGATTGGTTCCAATTAATATTTCGGTCCAACGCATAATAATGGAGATATTAGCAATTTTCGAAATTTCCTTCTCTAAACCACCTGCTCAAATATACATACATACACACACACACACACACACACACACACACATATATATATATATATATATATATATATATATATATATATACATATACAGTTTTGAACGGAGCTCATTTTCGCCATCTCCTAGGTAGGATCGATGGACATTTGAGGAATTTTTCTGCAAAGGGAAATCTGCTAAAAAGCCAGAGTTAGAGAGGAAAAGAGGATTTTTATATCCCTTTATTTTTTATCATCGTTATAGATAGCTTAAGACAGGCAATTTATTATAACTTATCTCTATAAAGTAACCCTGGTGTATGAACGAAACTGCATTCTTTTGAGATCATCCATCGTTCTATCTTCATGCGAAAGCAAATCGTTTAAGGCATAGACGATATTTATTAAGGGAGCAACGGATAAAGTGACGGCCGCACAACCAGCCTATTCATTCGTTAAAATCTTATCTTGACTCTCAACAACCTCCAGACTTGAGAGTCATACTATCCGACATTATTAAATATATGGTTGTTTTCCTTCCTTGTTCTCAAAATATTCATCATTCTCTACAATTTTAGACCGACTTTTAGCAGATTTCCCTCAAGGGAAATCAGCTAGTAAGGCCGTACTCATGACGCGATTTTCGAAAAATTTCTTCAAATGTCCATCGATCCTACCCAGGAGATGACGAAAATGAGGTCCGTTCAAAATTATATATATATATATATATATATATATATATATATATATATATATATATATATATATATATATGTCTGTTAACGCTCTAGTGGTCGCAATTTTTGTTTGATCGTTACGAAACTCAATATTTAACCGTTTTATGTAAAAAGATAGATCAGGTTCGTTAATGGCTGAAATCGGACTTGAGGGAGGGGGCGTTTAGAGGGGGATTTTCGAAAATTCAAAATATCTCCGTTATTATGCATCGGATAGAAAAATTGTATAGAACCAATCTTATTGCAAATTAAATATACTATAAATATTGTTAAATACATTTATTCTCTATCTTGAATATTAACTGAGATATTTGCATTTTTATGAAGTCTGTAGTCGGGTATAGTTTGGATTAGGTCGGCCGTTTCCGTAACTGATCGGCTCAGGTGGAAGCTTCTTCTAACCTTACCTGTCGTTTCTAACCTTACCTTACCTTCGTTACTTTGTGAGATTTATGCAAATACGTTCTGTTCATCCCCCCCCCCCTTTCTTTAGTTTTTGGACTACTAATATTTGAGTTATTAAAATATAAATTATTCTTACCATTCAGTAGCCGTTTCAGTTGGGAATTTATTTTAATTAACTGAAAGATTTCTCATTACCGTTTGTATTTAATCACGTTGGTGTTGTTACCAGTGTGCAGATTTCTCTATTGTAAAACTTCACTTGGGAAATCTGCTTAGTTCATGCAGCACCTGCGTGGTGGACTTTTTAAGTCTGAGCTTAATTTTTCAAGTTTGCAATTCAACGTATGAACTTATGTTACTGTGCGGACACCCCAGAAACCACAGTTTAGAACAGTTGTTTTTTTTTTTTTTTTTTTGGCTCAATTTCAATCAGATACATTATGGATAGAGCGAGAGTGAAGAATACATCATTTCCTTGTAAACAACATGCATGCATATATTTTTGTAAAAATTACGAACATGAAAAAATAATACAGAGTTAATCACATATTTAAGAAGTACGAAGAAGATGAAAGAAACTGACAGATGAAAGCTGCAGTACCGCTGGCACCAGTTCTGTTCTAGGCGGTTCCAGTCCCCACTTAAAACAGTCTTATATTGTAATAATAAATTGTGCAGTGATAAAAACTGTTAAGCTTATTTGTTTAATTTTGCAATCCAATAGAATTCTAGTAAACAACGTGTATTATTTTTGTATTATTATTATTATTATTATAAATTAACGTACACTTTTTGCAACTAAGGCGAATTGGGACGGCTTATTTACAGGTTAGCGGCGTTTTCTAGCCAGAGTGTATTTTTGTAATAAACGTAGCAGAAAATACATATATAAAATGGATGGACTTTTGACAGTTCTCTTACCTCAGTATAGTTTAGTCCAAATCTTTTAAAAACTTTGCGTGTGTGTGTGTGTGTGTGTGTGTGTGTGTGTGTTCGCGCGCATTCAGCAAAATTCTCAGTTAGGAAGAGAGATAACTTCTCTTCATAAAAACCTAATAGCGAGCAATATGAATTAACATCCCACATATGTCCGAGGTGCATGACATTTGAACATGGGTTTCTTAGACAAGTATTAATTGTGGAATATACAAACGTATTGAACATCTGCACCTGCAGGTTATATATCCCTAGAAACGACTTAAGCGCTCCATTGTCTTCAGCAAAGATCTCAGTCAGTAAATCATTGCCTTCAGTACTGTCACAACAACCGTCCTATCAGGGAATCGCTGAATAACCTTTTCCAATAGAATATTTACCTACACACGCAACCCTAGACCAATAATCATAAATATACTTTTATGGTGCAACAGTCAAAGTAACATAAAATCTGTAAATGCGTGCTTTTTTTTTTCCTACTAAAGAAATAATCATAAGAGTCTTGAACTTTATTGTTCGATGTCCCAAATGCGTAACAGCACTTAAAGGAATTCTCATGAAGGGTGTATTTCAAACCTTCTAAATCACAACTCAATCAGACATGAGTTCCACCTAGGTGTAAAAAAATCGAATTTTAGAAGCATAAAAAATAGAATAATATTGCAATCTGTAAGTAACATGTAAAATAAGCTTTTATGTGTCTGTTCTTGGTTTTGTAAGAGTTTAAATATGGAGTTTGTAACCATCAAGCAATAATAGTGGCAGCTATAGCATTCAGAGCTTATATATGTGTGTGTGAGCATTATGGAATAATTGGATGGTAGTTTTTATGCAAAATAAAATTAGTCCATTGCGTCACATTACGTGAAAACTAACAATAATAAATAGAACAGCGCACGCTGAATTTTCATGAAATAAAGTGTGAATTAATTTTATTTGTAAATGTCCAATTTGTGCAGCTAATACTAATTATTTATAGGTTACCACCCATTTCTAGCCAGGGTAGGACAAGACATTTTATTTAATGAGTCCTTTGCGGAATAAATTCCTATTCTCCAGGTGAGAATCGACTCTAAGGTTGATGAGATTAATACCTGACGCCCTAACTAGCATGCTAATCTGAGCCCCACGTATGAAATAGAATGTTGATCCAAAAACGTGGGTGCTAAGGGAGTTGTGCTGAAAATCTCTGATGAAGTTCATATACAGAAATACCTCTTTCTTTCCGACACTTTTTCATTGTTGAATTTTGACTCTATCTACACTATCACCTACCGCATCTAAATTTTGGAAATAATATTTCCAATACGGATTTAGAAAACGGAAAGGAATTAGGGCAGCCGGTAAAGATAAAGAAGTATAAAAAAGAAAGATGGTAGGGTTGATCTGTCTGGATAGTCCGATGACCCGCCTCACAGATATGGCCTACAGATTCTAGCTACAGATATTTAAGCCGCTCCAGGGGTTTTCTTTCCCGACTCTCTGCACCAGTATAAAAGATTTTTTCCCCATCACTCAAAGAAAAAAGTGATATGTTCTCTAAACAAATCTCACAGTCATTATTAACAGATTTCTTGAAAGGGATTTCAGCTATTGACTGTACTTTGTAACGTAGGTTGATCTTATTTCGTTTCATATTTCACAAAAATGAGTTCATCGAACATATATATATATATATATATATATATATATATATATATATATATATATATATATATATAGATACATTTATGACGTACAGATAGCTGCGGGGGTAAAATTGGAGAAGGGAAAAATTTAGTTCACCAGTTCGCTACCAGAGCGCGTGTGGTAGCGAGAGTCAAATGACAATTTTGATTGGCCAAATCTAGAGTGTACAGACAAACCAGGGTTGATTGAGGCTCTGGGCCGACGATTAGAATGAGGCGCGTCAATCTGCAAGTAATAACTCATCTTACTTGGTTAACGGGAGTTGTCCGTTGAACTGACCCAATCTTTAATTAAAACCTCTGATCCCGAACACCTATTGGGGCGTCTAATGATCTCTAAGACTATAATACCAAATGAAAATATACATATAGGACCTTTTAAGTTCGTTACAAGCTATGTTTCTTAAAATTCTTAAAATGGAATATTTGAGATTCCATTTTGACCACATAACTTTTTATTTATTTATTCATGGACACCACATCGAAGGTGATTTGCCAAGACCACATAACTCTCACATATCACTATCACAAATCGCTAACAACTTCATTATATAGTCGCCTAAAATTGAAAATATCGTGTTCCGTTATCATGAGTCTAAAATTGTAGGTGTTACATTCTTTTTATAGAATTTCCATCAAATTATTTAAATTGGTAAATGCCCTGGGAAAATCACTGAGTACAGCGATGATAATATGCATATTTATGATATACTAAATGATAAACGGCAAATGAAGACTTATTTATGATTCTCTTTCATATTCTGCATCGCACGGTTTTAGTAGTCAGCTCTAATCTCCCGTCCACAATGTGGTTCTCATTAAAATCTACATAATACTCAATGTTTTATATTTTCTGGAATTTCCACGGATCCTGATGAGTTGGTTGTTGTTGATTTTTACAGACGACGTTCCGTAAAGGCACGAGTTAAGAAATGTATGTGTATTTGTTTCTGTGTGCGTGTGTGTGTGTAAACCATGTGCGTCAGTTGTTTGAAGCAGTTTTCACTGATGTAATATCCTTTAATTACTAGTACAATATCTATTTTCAAAGCAAAAATAAACGAAGGTAAGAAATATTAAGAAACGTTTTTTTATTGTTTTATTTTTTGGAGTACGTCATATTGGGGCCTTGTTTTGATACAATAAATAATTCTAAATCATTAAATGGTTGGATAAATTCTCAAGAAGGTATAATCAAAACCATGGATCAATTTAAACGTTTTGTTTTTCTTTAACCTTCTCATGATATGCTATCTAATATTTATACATGGCAATGCTTAAAAATTGTTTGAATACGTCATAGATAGAATTTCCTTCGGTTATTGAATGAACTATCAAAACTAGAGGTTATCACCGTGTGTCTTCGAGGAATGGAAGGAGGAAATCGCTGAAATATCAGATATTAAATTAATTAGTCCAAATGTCGGCAAGATGAATGATCTGTCCTAGATATTCAATTGAGAAGATATCATGAACAAGACTTTTTGATGTAATCTGTTTTTATATCGTGCCAATATTACGTCATCCACTAAATCTTTTTTTTTATTATTCCCAGATAATATGATGTTTTAATCTGAATAAAAATATCGCTTTACTTTTTTTTTTTTTTTTTTTTTTTTTTTTTTTTTTTTTTTTTTTTTTTTTTTCCGTAATTTTAGTCTTCTATTTTCCTTATAAGGATAAAGACCTGAAGAAATGTGAGGCAGTGTCATGAGCAAAGGAGTCAAAGAAGGTGAAGAACGTCAAGTTGTTGTTGTATAGGGTTTAAGGGTGAAAAACTACCAGGTTATCATCGCCCTGTAATATTTATAATTCACATTTTGGTATCCTCATCCATATCGCCATTTTAACAATATAAACGAGGATAAAAACAATTGCACTTTAAATTTCTTTGTATAAACTCGTGTTTTTTACAAAATTAAATGATTTATGGAGTTCTTTCGGGTCATCTCCAAGGGCCACTTCTATACTATTGGAGATATTGTATTTGTTTCTAATATCTGTATACTTATGGCATTCCATTAATATGTGATATATAGTCAGTTCTGTGTTACATTTCTAACAAATCGGGGGTTGATCTTTTGTCATAAGATAGCCATGCGTAAGTCGTATGTGCCCAATTCGGAGTCTTCCTAATACAACTTCATCTCTTCTGATGTCTCTTGTCGAATATTTCCATGGACGGATGGTGGTTTTAATAGTTTTTAGTTTATTGTTCTGGGTTTCATTCCACATGTGTTGCCAGTTTTTATTAATTTCTTCTTTGAGTGGTTGGTAGAGTTCTGCAGATGTAATTGTTGTTGTGGTGATGGAGTCGAGTTGATGGGATCTCTGGCTGCTAAATCTGCTTTTTCGTTTCCATCTATTCCCACGTGGCTTGGAATCCACATGAAGTAGACGGCTCTTTTTAGCTCTCGGAGCATTTGTATTTGATTTTGTATTTTTTTTACTATTGGGTTGTTTGTGAATACATCTTTGATACTCAATAGGGCACTCAACGAGTCAGTGCAAATCAGGAATTTTTCTTGAGTTGAGTGGTTGCAAATGCAGTGATATAAAGCGAATTTAATTGCGAATAGTTCGGCGGAATAGATGCTGGTTAATTTGTTGAGTTTGAATTTTTGGCAGGCATTTTCTTCGTAGTAGGCGCAGGAGGAAGACTCGGTAATTTTCGAACCATCAGTGTATATTATCTTTGGGTGTTGATATTTTTCTATTTTATTAATGAAGGCTTCCTTTATTTTCCAATAGTTGAACTCTTGGGACGATTTGTTTATGAGTTTGGTGATTCCTATATCTATAGATATTTCTTGAATTGTCTATGGTGGAGTTGGGTCGAATTCATCAAGACTGTTTGAGTTTTGTAATAGTTTGTCTATTATGTTACTTAGCCTAATTCCAATAGGTTTTGGTGTTGTGGGGTTTTGGTCGTATAGCCGTGAGTAGAGAGGGTGGAATATACTCTGAAATGTCGGGTGACATCTCTGTGTCACTAGTTTGGATAAGTATTTAGCTGCCAGTTTTTGCCTTCTGAATGTCAATGGTGGGATTCCGGTTTCAGCACACAAGCTTATTTCTGGGCTAGAGCGGAAGACTCCTATGGATAAACGTAGCCCAGCATTTGAATTGCATCTAGTTTGCTTAATTTATTGAAGTTTGCTGAGCCGTATACAAAAGTGCCATAATCCATTTTAGACAATACCAGAGCTTTATATATTGTTAGCATGGTATTCCTATCTGCTCCCCATGATGTGTTAGCAAGTACTTTAAGCATTTTAAGCCTTTCAGATGCGCGTTTTGTGAGGTTGTCTATATGTACATTCCATGTCAGTTTGCTGTCGAGAGACATACCTAGTAATTTAGTATGGTTGACATATTCTATTAGGGTGTCCTTAAGATAGAGATGTGGTAAATCATTTACATTTCTGCGCCTTGAGAATATTATGCACTTTGTTTTTTCGGGGGAAAACAAAAAACCTGTTTTTTTCGACCATTCTATTAATCTAAGAGTCACAGCTTGTAGTTGTCTTTTGATATATGCCAAGCTTTGCGATCTGCAAATAATGGCAAAGTCATCAACGAACAGGAAGCTTTTTACATTGTTGGTAAGACAATTCGTTCACAGCAATCACAAAAAGATTTGTACTCAAAATACTTCCCTGTGGGACTCCTGATTTCATTGTTCTTTCTTTGGACAGTGTATTTCCAACTGCCACTTGGAGTTGGAAATAAAGAATTTCCTTTAGGAATTCTTTGATGAGTATGGGCATGTTTCCTCTATAACCCCATTGATGTAGTTGATTTAAGATATAAAAGCGCCATGCTGTGTCAAATGCTTTATGAATATCAAAAAATATTCCAATTGCGTGCTGTTTGTTAGCAAATGCATTTAGAATTTCCACTTCTAATCTGGCCAGGTGATCTATTGTAGGCCGCTTTTTCCGGAACCCACACTGCCAGTTATTTAGTAGACTTAAATGCTCTAGTGTCCACGTGAGGCGTCTGTTAATCATGCGTTCAAGAATCTTGCATAAACAATTTGTGAGAGATACAGGCCGATAGTTAGTAGCAGCCTGGCTAGATTTTCCTGCCTTGGGGATGGATATGATTATAGATTTTCTCCAAGCATAAGGCAAAGTTCCATTTCTCCAAATTATTTTGTACAAGCATAGGAGGTTTGCCGTCAAATAAGAACGTCAAATATTAGGATGTAGTAAAGAATATGTCTAAACATACTGCAATTCGAATTATTAGTCAATCTCATTTTCTCAAATACGCGATGAAAAGTAATCGTAATTTCCTTTAATACAAATAACATTCGTCAGAGCATATTCAAAACACAAAAGATTCATGAGATTCTGCTCAATCGAACATAAATATCAAAAGAAACTATTCTGTACATATCTCTCTGTAAACAGAAATCATTTAAGAGTAAAACAAAAGTACATTATATTAAATAAACTAATACAATTGATTTCCCCATACTATTTATTTATATTTATATATCCCCATACTATTATTATATTTATTCGTGCAATTAAAAAGTAATCATATTTACCATTAGTAACTATCCGTCCGTGTCTTCATGTTGTTGGCCGACGTTTTGCTAGGCATGCTTACTTCCTCAGGGCTTTCTCTGAGACTGAGTTCTGTTTACTATTCAGGAATATATAGCTGCCGTATCCGGTGCCTTGGGCGGTCTTCAACTCCTGGTGTCTTCTTATAGTTTTTCCAACGTTCGTTCCTTCCAGTCATTGTCATTCTTGTTCATTTTCCTCTGTGTTGGTGGGATGATGCGCGTCAAAAATGTTCTTACCTTTAGCCATCTTCTCTCTGTTAACTTTCATCAGCACCTTGACTTCGTCAAATTTAATTATGTGGTTGGTTTGCCGAAAGTACTTGACTTTTGCAGAGCCATCTGACCGAAGTATTCTGAGCCACAAGAGCAGGGTATACTACATACTCCTGGCACGTTGGTGTGAAGCTGACCATTGACCATCTATTCTTCTATCTGTTCCAAATGTTGTAATAAGTTCCTTTCTAAATGCCTTTGAAGCCCTTTCCTCGAACCTTTTGAAATAGGTATTACTGTTGTTTTCACTTGACCTCTTCTTCTATTTTCCCTTTATGAATTGTTTGGGATTTTTTTTGTTTACTGTAATCATTTTCTGTAGCGCTGACACAGGGTATCAATACCCGAAACATCTAAATAGTATTAATGACAGGGACCTAGGAAGCCTACGAGTTTATTTGTATAATCATAGTATTTATTATTTAAACACATAGGGAAGATAGTTTTATATCATTGGTCATTGTGCAATTATTTCCAATAAAAGTTATCATGGAATTATCCACCAGGGCAACAACCAGAATTCAGATTTGGAAAATTAGAATATGTGACAAAGTCACACAGTTGGTGAATAAAATAAAAATAAAAACAATGTTTTTTCTGTGCATAAACGTAAAGAATTATGGGTTCAAAGATTAACTGCTGATTAATCGAAATTATGTACTTTTTTCGCTGGACCCACGATCATTAACCTTCGAGATTCTTACTTCCAGCGAAAATATTTGTTGAGATAGCACAAGTCAACTGCGCGTAGTCATGAATTCAATTGTGAATCACAGGAAATGATAGAATGGCCAAATGAGATATTTTTTAAAGGTTTAGGAGACAAGCTCAGTCCTATTTGCTTTTTTGGTTGTCCGACGTAAATTTTACTAAACTGCCTAAAATATGAGTTTCTTTTTTCAATATATTTAATTTTTATATTAGCCTTTCCGTTGGCATACGTGACTTAAGTATTAAATCAATATTCCTCATATATATCCCATTGATTTTTTAATTTCTTAGGTCCTTCTACTATAACTTCTTCTTCTGGATGTATAAATTAAGTGCATGAATTAATTTCCTGCTAACAGTTGCATCCATATATTACTTTACTTTTTTATACATAATTTTCATTATTACTCATAGCATGTAGATATAAAACTCGATAAAGAAAATAAAAGATTTGTCTCATTTTCTATTTAAATTTGATGGGAAAAATTATTTCATATTTTAGACCATTAAATGAACAACGGCAAAACAATTCTGTTGCTGTTTTTGTTAAATCGCCACCGTTGTCGTTGTTTAAACGCTTCATGTAAAAATAACCATCAACTTCGTTACCGGCTGAAATTGGACCTGGGGAAGGGGGTTTAGAAGGAGAATGTTGGAAATTCCAAATATTTTCGTTATTATGCGTCTGATCAAAATCTTGTAAAGAATAAATGCAATGTTTCATACATGCTGTCACATACATGTTTTCTCTGTGTTTAATATTAATCGAAATATTTCCATATTTTAGTTTTCCGCCATCAATAACCCCCACTATCTTATTCATTCCTTCTGTAACCCCCCCCCTTCTACTCATTGAGTTTACACATAAATAGAGAATATGTGGTGTAATGAACACAAACGTGTTATACCAACACAAGGGAAATGAGCTTATTTTACGCAGCCCCTGCTTGACGAACTTTTTCTCACAAATAGAAAATATATGGTACAAATACTGAAAATATAGTGTGGCATACCGCACGTGGGAAATCTGCTTAGTTTACTCAGCCCTTGCGTGTCGGACTTTTAGCAGATGAATGTTTATGTAACTCGGATGGTAAAGACACATTATCTCCGTCATAGGTCCTTTCGTTATTAATCGGATTGTTTTCTTTTATAAGACCGCTTATGGCATATTTTTATGAGATAATTATTTGTCCATCAATGGCAACGCAGAGTGATAACATGTTCAAAGTCGGGGTCAGATAACCTTAATCAATAGGCAATTTTTGAAAGATCTATAAATATCGCTTTCATAATGATGAATGGATTAGATATATTATTTGTTCCTTAAACTTATTTTTTTATTTCGCCATACACCCTGCGGTGCTTCGCTTAAGGGAATGAAATGTAATTATTTTTCCATTGAAAAATAATAATAATAATTATACCCGTAAGTTTAATACACTAGTAATACAACGTAACTAACACTTTAAACATTTAGTTTCGGTATCCTAAATACCTCACAAATACTGATTTCAGCAATGTTTTGGCAGATTCCCCTTCAGGAAAATCAGCTATAACGCCAGGTCGTACTCATAACGCCATTTTTAAACGATTTCCTGTTGTCCATCAATCCTATCCAGCAAATGAAGAAAATGAAGACCCTTCAAAATCATATATATGTGTGTGTGTGTGTGTATATATATATATATATAATCGTAACCGCTCTAGCGGTCCCAATTTTTGTTTGATCGTTGCCAAGCGCGATAAATAAGCGTTTCATGCAAAACTAAAGTACAATTTCGGAGGGAGAGGGGAGAGGGGAGGTATTAATTCCGAAAATTTAATAATCTCCGTTATTATATCGAGAAATTGTACAGAATCAATCTTCTTGCAAATTTAATGTACTATAACTATTGTTATGCACATTTATACTCTATCTTTAATACTAACCGCCCTATTTGCATTGTTTTAGTTGTTAGAGGTCAGTTAACTCCCACTCCTACTTATGTCAGAATAGCAATACGCTGATAAATCATGAACCACTTAATTCTAATCCTAAATGTCAAATATTGTTTTCAAGAGACCTTTATTATGGGAGATAAATGTAAATCCGTTGTATGAAGACGTCATTAATCAAGATTTTACGTTCTTGCGCTACGATCATCGTACGCTAAAGATCATATTTGTTATTTGGCAGAAATCCGACGTGGAATAGTGGGGTTATAGAGGGAGCCGGGGAATTCGAAAAGTCAAAATATTTCCATTACTTGCGTGGGATCGTAAAATGTTATAGAACCACTCTTGTTAAAATATTGATGGTCTACAATTGTTGTGCTATGTATTGTTTCATAACTCAAGTAAGCAAGTTATTCGAACTTCCTTGTTTTTAGCCTTTAATAACACCCTCCCCTTCTACTCATCGGGTTTTCACATAGAATTAGAGAGTATGTAGTGAGATGATATCAAAAATGTGTTATACTAGGACTTCAGAAACATGATTAGTATACGCAGCCTCTGCACGAAGGACTTTTGTCAATAGAACCACGCATTTCAGCATGTACTTCTCTGTTGCCTCCTAAGTACAGTCCAGTAAAATTTCAGACCTACTGTAAAATTTATTCTCCAAAAAAATTATTAGGTCAAAGTGTTTATTTAGCACATATCCATTTATGTAAAAAATTAAATATAAAAAATAATACATGTACAGAATTTGTTAGGCTGATATTATTGTGTTACAAAAAATATTGTAATTAATATACTGATAAGTACCGATAAAAAGAATAGGGTCACATTCTTATCACTTTAGATACTAAATGAATGAAAATGTTTTATATAGTTCTCAATATTTTTTTATCCCTCCTTATTCATTAAAAAAATAAAACTTGTAAATTTTGAAATTTAAAGGGTTTTACACTTTAATTTTTTCGGACTTAATTATGTATTAGTTTTTAGTCTACAAATGATTTTGTAATTATATTTGACTAATGTATTTTAATGAGATGAGATTACATATTTCCATTAGCTGCTACTGGTTACAGTGCTGAACGGATTAGACTATTCAAGCTATAGCAGCGGAGTCTTGCTATAATGACGCATTAACTGGCCTTACCCCGTTCCAATGGGTTTGGATTATCATATTCTTTGGTCTAAGGTGGAAGACATTGATCACCGAAAACCCCCAAGCCGTATGTAAAGGAAGCCAATAACTTTTTCTGTTATATGTGGATGAAGAAAAGTTTTCCAACAATATAGATTTCACTTCATTGAACTTGGTCTTTCGGTGACGTTCAAGTGCCGTGAGGAATAATGTATACTGCACTAATATTGATATATTGTTATTCATTATTATTATTCATAGGCTAATGTTTAAATTCACTAATGTTTAACCATTCCTTTGATTCAGAGCTCAACAAGATTTCGTTATGTACACATAACCTCAGTTTTGTCTACCAAAACTTAGTTTACAGGTTTTCTGTAATTTAATCATTTCAAGTTCAGGCCCGAGTCCCGTAGTGGTAGCATCCATTATTTCCCACAGCACTTCAAAATGGCACAGGCTCGCTGACAGACCTAGTTCAATACTGTATATATTTTTGTTTATAAACAAGATAAACGCTAAAAATAATAATGGGAGGCAACAATTTGATTAATACTCATTTAAGTGTTTAAGCAGATTTCCCCTAAGGGAAATCAGCTATTGAGGTCGTACTCATGACGCGAGTTTTGAAAAATTTCCTCAAATGTCCATCGATCCTACCCAGGAGATGACGAAAATGAGGTCCGTTCAAAATTATATATATATATATATATATATATATATATATATTTGTCTGTTAACGCTCTAGCGGTCGCAATGTTTGTTTGATCGTTACCAAACGTCATATTTAAGCGTTTTATGTATAAAGAAAGATCAAATTCGTTAATGGCTGAAATCGGACCAGTGGGAGGGAGGGCTTAGAGGGGGGATTTTTGAAAATTCAAAATATCGCCGTTATTATGCGTCGGATCGAAAAATTGTATAGAATCAATCTTATTGTAAATTAAATTTACTATAAATATTGTTCTATACATTTATTCTGTATCTTGAATATTAACCGAGATATTTGCATTTGTATTGTGTGTGTGTGGTCGACGGAACCCCGCCATGTTCCGGACTCTCCGCCGAGAGCTCTGGTGGCCGTTTCCAGAACTATTCGTCCCTCGTGAATAGGTTTAGAGATCCCTTCCTACTACAGCTGTTATTCGGCAGATTTCTCTATTGTAAAACTTCACGTGGGAAATCTGCTTAGTTTACGCAGCCCCTGCGTGACGGACTTTTCAAAGAGTGAAATGAAACTTTCTCGTTATCTGGATATAAAACTCTGAAATGAAATGTGTTCATTTCTATTAAATGTTAAAATAACATAATATTATACTCCAAAAAGTTTTGTTGTCTGTAAACAGTTTTCTAATATTATGTCAAATAATTTCTTTACATATTATTGAATAACATTTATACTTTACATTCCTTATAAAAATTAGGTCAAATTCTATTGAAAAATATTTGTTAGTATACGTCGGATCAAAAAATTGCATAGGATAAGTTTTATTGAAATTGAATTTCCTATAAATGGCATTATATTCGTTTTCCTTTATTTTGAATATTAACCGAGATATTTGGAGTATTTAATTTACGTCCTTCAGTTTAATTTACACCCACTCTTACTCATGTCGTTGTTAAATCATGAACAGGGCCCCCGCTACCATATGTGCAAAGTGTTCAATGCACACGGGCGCCATCCTTTAGTGGCGCCAAAACCAAGGGCCCAAAATACAATTTAGATTTTATTCTGTTTATTTCATTTAGATATTTTAGTCTACAAATAAATATGACTTTTAAATTTTAGTTCATTGCTTTATTTCTAGCACCTACCTACCTTAAAAAAATTAATTCAAAATTTTTTGGGGGTTTAGAGGGGGATTTTCGAAAATTCGAAATATCTCCGTTACCATACCTCGGATCACAAAAGTGTATAGAGCCAATCTTATTGTAAATTAAATTTACTATAAATATTGTTCTATACTTTTTTTCTCTATCTTGAATATTAAACGAGATATTGACATTTTTATTAAATTTGGGCCGATAACATATGACGGAATTTCTCTCCAAAAGCTAGTTCGGCCCTTTGCCGTAACTGTTCTTCTCTCGTATGGAGGTTTCTCTATTGTATAACTTCACGTGGGAAATCTGCTTAGTTTACGCAGCCCCTGCGTGACGGACTTTATTAATATAGATAGATCGATAGATAAAAATTCTGTATTTAAGTATAAACTTTTTACAGGGGGTCCGAATTTTTACAAAAAACAAAAAAAAAAAAATAGGTAGGTACAATACTTCTCTAAAGTAATACATTAACATTGGTGATTGATAACCTAAATAATTTGGCTATAATTAGTATATCAATAAACAATGAATTACATTATAGTTAAAATGGCTTACTCAACATTGGGTGATCTTCAAATTTGATACATAAGTAATCTTAAATTAATAGAAACAAGAATAAAAATAAATAAATAGAAAGAAAAAAAAAGAAAAAGAAACAAGAACATAAAATTTCATTAATCTGCCTATATTATAGAAAAAAATAAATAAATAAAGAGAAATAAAATAAAATAAAATAAAAATATAATAATAAGTAAATGAAATAAAAATTATATGTATAATAATAGACAAAATAAAGAGACAATTCTTCTAAATCATCAATCAATTCCGAAGGCACAATATTAATTATGAAAAATAAATAGATAAATATATAAATAATAATAATAATAAATGAAATATTTACAACTTGTGTAGGAAGTGATAAATCAATCAAACATTATGAAAGCTCGTACTTTAAGCGCATTAATAACAAATTTATAGGTATCAAAGGCCTTAGATTTGTCTTCTATTGTGAACAGTTGCTTGAGCTGTATATATGGTGAATCGGTAGAGTTAATATGTTTGGAGATGAATGCATTTCTGATGTGGCTATACATAGGGCAGCGGAAGAAGAAGTGGTGGAGTGTTTCCTCTTCATACAGATTGCAAATGCTGCATAATTCCTCACAGTTAAGCTTGTATGCACTGCCATTCCAATAAATTTTGAGAATCTTGTCCGAAGAAAGTCTGCACTGTGCTATGATTCTTGTAACGTGGATGTTGTTAATAAAAATGAGGTACTTCTCCACATCGTAGTGTGCTTTGAACGATTGGTATTGCTGGGAAAATGAAGATTTAAGAACTCGCTGGATATCCAATGCTTTTAATTTTTCACTGTAACTCGTTAAGACAGTTTCTTTGATGGCCTTAAGTGTTGTCCAGTCCTGGGTTGTCCAAACATCCTCGTAACCCTCTTCAGAAATTATTTTCCTGAAATGAGATACCCAGTTTAAATTAGATCTTCAGTCCCGCTGGAATTTTTAGAAGCCTTGGAAGCAGCGCTTTGGAATTCTGAAGTCGTCCATTTCAACAAGTTTAAAAAACCACTGGAGCGCTAGTTTCAAAACCTTTACTTTTAACGAAGCTCTGCCACATTTCATTCGTAGCATATATCTAGGAGTGTTGGTTGGAAGATGAAGAAGCTCTTTAAGGTACTTTGCTTGAAAAGCTTCAATGGCATAAATGTATCCCAATCCCCAGATCTGGCATCCATAAAGCAAGACGGATTCACATAAAGCTTCTAAAAGTGCCATCCTAGAATCCCATGATTTGCTTTTGCAGGATTTTAGTATTTGCATAACAGCAGCTGAAGCCGCCATTCCTCGTCGACACATATCTGTAGCGGCTTTCGAGAATACGGTAGGGTCAGAAAAAAGTCCGTCACGCAGTGGCTGCGTAAACTAAGCAGATTTCCCTCGTGAAGTTTTACAATAGAGAAATCTGCCTAATAACAACTGTAGTAGTAAGAAACCTCTAAACCTAAAAAACATTATTTAGGGCGTAATAACCCAGTAGTTTCTAGCCCCAAAAACAGTTAACCTAACCTCTAAACCTATTCACGAGGGACGATAGTTATGGAAACGGCCGCCAGAGCTCTCGGCGGAAACTCCGAACATAGCCTACTGATGGCCACACGCAGAATACAAATGCAAATATCTCAGTTAATATTCAAGATACAGAATAAATTTATATAACAATATTTATAGTAAATTTAATTTGCAATAAGATTGGTTATGTACAATTTTCCGATCTGACGTATAGTAACGGAGATATTTCGAATTTTCGAAAATCCTCCCCTCTAAACCCCCCCCCCTCCCACTGGTCCGATTTCAGCCATTAACGAACTTGATCTTTTTTTTTACATAAAACGCTTAAATATGAAGTTTGGTAAGGATCAAACAAAAATTGCGACCGCTAGAGCGTTAACAGACAAATATATATATATATATATATATATATATATATATCTATATATATATATATATATATATAGATATATATATAATTTTGAACGGACCTCATTTTCGTCATCTCCTGGGTAGGATCGATGGACATTTGAAGAAAAATGTCGAAAATTCCGTCATGAGTACAACCTCAATAGCTGATTTCCCTTAAGGGAAATCTGCTAATAATACTCCAAGATAATTTTAAGAATTTTCTACTGTAAGCTCATTATTATTAATGAAAAATTTCTTTGTACACTTTGGCCCTCCTCTTTTAAAAACTACTACCTTCGTTTTTTCGACGTTTATGGCGAGCATGTTCTTCTGGCAGTATTCTTGAAGGAGATATAACTTTCGTTGAAGTCCCCTTGGAGTACTGGACAGAATTATGGTGTTTTTAATATAGACATGCTTTGAACAATGATGTTATGTTTTTAGACTTATGTTTACGCATTCCAATTAGGAATTTTGGTTTGATCGTTACCACTCTTCAAACTTAAAGTTTTTATGTAAAAATAAAGATCAAGTTCGATAATGGTTGAATCAGACCGGTGGGAGGGGGGAGAGTTGAGGGGGCGGGTGAATTTTGAAAATTTGAAATATCTCCTTTATTATACGTCTAATCAAAAAATTCAATCGAACCATTCTTATTGCAAATTAAATTATCTATTAATACTTTCTGTATCATGAATATTAATCCATATTTTTGAATTTTATAGTTTTCGGCTTTCAGTAAACCCCCACTCCTGCTTAAGTCATATTAACAATAAGCTTCTATATCATGAACCACGTCATCCCAAGGATAAGTTGTTGAAAGATCGTATTTGTTATTGGCTGAATTCGACCTGGGATAATGGGAGTTTAGAGGGGGAGGGGGAATCGAATCAAGTATTAAGCGAGTTATTCTTACTTTCTTATTTTCAGTCAGAATATGTGGTGAGATGTGATCACTACTGTGTCATACCAGCACTAAATATATATATATATAGATATATATATATATATATATATATATTTGTTTATATCATCTCTACCTACTAACGGTTTCATATATATTTTCTGAGGAGTATGTTTTATCTGAGGGTGTGAGTGAATGAATGAGTGACTGAATAACTGAATGAGTAAGTGTTACCTACCAGCTCTTCAAAAACCAAAAGCCCAAACAGGACTTTTGAATAGGAAGATGGAGTCGTCTTTAATGTTGTCTTAAATGTTTGGGTTGGTAGTTCAAAACTGCATAAGCTAAATTCATTCCATGAAAAGGTTTACTCTTTATTTATATTTGGATGACTTTTGATTACAAATTTGAAAATAGTGATGACAGTTTTCATTGTTGCAAATCGTTAATTCCAGATTTCGCTGATCTTAAAAAATCTATTTTCTTTGTGTTGGCCAGCACTCCTCCTCCTAATCCTTCAATTATTTTAATACCATTTGAGTCTTTTAGCCAAATGCGATTACGTTGCAGCACTTATTAGTTAATTGTATTCCATAAAGAGAAATTCCCAGTTTTCTAGCCTCTCTGGTCCAATTCATTAATTGAGATCGTTCAAAACAATATTAGCTTACATTTAAATGCATTGAGATTGTGTTTTAATTTAGTCACAAACTGGGCTCCTGGCGGAATTTATTACTTTTTTATAAACTGGTGAACGACAAAAATGCCAGAAAAAAACCTCCACTAAAATTAGCAAGAAAGAGTATTCTATAGTCTGATCGGTTAATCGTAATCCATGAAGAGGGGAGGAATGGGAAATGCCAGAAAATCAGTTTTGATCTTGATTAGTGATCACCAGACTTCAGATTTTCAGAGCTCAGTTGACGGCATTTTACCCTGTGTCTAAACCCTACTCTTCCTGATCCGATTGAGGTCAGGGAATATAATCTTTATTTTTACATGAAAAGTTTAAATATCGAATTCTGTTACAAACAAATAAAAATTGAGGCCTCTTGATCACAGTACATTTATTCATTAATCTCACATAACAAAGAGAGTATTATCGCCTTTAAGCATGAAATAAGAAGTTCTATAATGTATTGGTATATAGTTAATGAGAAATGAGTAAAAGCTACTTAAGACCATTGGGAGTTAGAAGTTTACTTAATGTAAAAGTAAAAAACACAAATTATTCTATACTTGTTTATAACCAAAATATTTGAAAAAAGAACTGACCTACGTCAACAATGAGTGACATGAATGGAATAAAGCTCCAAAAGTGTATTTCCATTTAACCCTGTGTTTCGTTAAATAAATAAGTTTTGACTTTATTATTTAAGGAAACTTTTGTCATATACATGTTTATTGTACAATAATGAATTAACAAGTTATGCACATAATGCTATAGCTACAGTGAACACTTATATGATGCGCATTGTTAATATTAAAGAAGCATATATCCAATAATGTTAACTTGATTAAGATTTAAAATCAGGGCAAACAATCACTCCTGAAATTTACTTTAAATTTCCGCCCATCCCGCCTGATTTGGTTAACCTGAAGTAAAGCTGTCATTTGTGAAGAAATGCTTCAACTCTTATTTATTATCTTGAAAATATTCCGGTTGTTTAATTCTAAGATTTAATTGCTTAAAGAAAACAAGCCAGTATGAAAACGTGCACGTATTTAAATAATTCTCCTATTTCTTGTCGTTCTTCCTGCTTTCTTTTTGTTCTTAAACTCTTTATAGTGGTCCACGTAGTTGATTCATTTGTGTTTCAGGATCACATGTAAGTATTTAAATATAGTATGAAATCGAAGAGAAATTAATTTACCATTTACACCATCTTTGATAATGGGTATACTATATGTTTTTAACGGGAAAGTTGACATTTTAATTCTTATAGGAAGCTCATATTATTGTTATAAAAATAATATATTATAAAACTCGCTAAATAAAATACTTAGTCGCATTCTAGCTCGGAAAGGGTAGTAGCCCATAAATATCCAGTACCAATTAGCCTTTATAGCGTAAAATGAAACTTAACTTATAACATAAAGTTAACCTTCTCTGGATAATGATTTATAATTAGAAAATCCATTAACTATGATGTGCATATTATACATGAGGTGTACATTAAATTTAATAATGAAAGATCTCTCAAGTACCGCGATTTATTCTTCCAATAAAATCAAGCCTTACTTCTGATTTGCGTACACATTTACTCAATGAACAGGCAAGAAATGTACAAGTTGCGTTGTTAAAGTTAAAGAATAAGGTGTTTCGGTGTTACCGAAGATTAAAAATTATAAATATTCTATTACTAATATTGAAAATTATTTTTTAAGTAGCATAAATAAAATTATAATTACTTGTAAACGTAGGAACGCTCTTTGTAATATTGAAGGAGGCTAGTGGTCATGTGCACCTCTAGTTCCGTGACGAAGAAATATATATCATACTAACTCACACCTTCCCAGGCATTCATCTCCTCTATACGCTCACTGCAATTAAAATTCATTTAAGCACTTTTTTAAAACGGTGCATCCTGATACTATCAGGACGCCTCCAGGCATACAAAAAACAATAAATACCCAGCTATCAGGCAGCACAAATTGGTTTCAATAAAATTAACTTTATCTCACTAGTTTATCTTCTTATTTATCTTTGAAATAATGGCCAGCTTTTACAAAAAAATAATACAGTAATGGCCTATATGCAAAGGGTTCCCGAAATTTTAAATAAACTAAAAGTGAAATTATTCTATGACATAAGCAATTACACCAATTTTCAATAAATATCTATCGTCTTAAGCCTTACTCGAATATTTAATGATATTAAGTCCCAATTTCTTGTTTTAAAAGCCGTTATCATTCCAACCTCGTCCATGTTTCATTCATACATAATTGCCACTGAATGCCCCATTACAATAGTCCAAGGGCAATGAGTTTCGACTAATAAAGTCAACAGTAAATGAATGGCTAGCCGCACGAGTACTGAGTATTGGCCATTAAAAATTAATAGCTGAATTTGTAAAACATCTGTGCGAAACGTGTAATGTTGAACTTACCATAAAACACCTACTGATCGACTACAGAAAACATGACATTGGGCATGCCAAATAACATACCAGAACTGCTGAGTGATCAGAGAGAATATATAACAAACATATTTGCAGGGCACAGGACTATATAAGGTCTTTTGAAGCCATGAATAAAAACAAACTATTGAGTTAATTGAATATCCTATAGCATAATAGAAGGTATCAAATTTCAATTTTAGCCAAATCCCCTGAATAATAACAGGGAGTTAGTAGCTACTACGTCATAGTTTCAGTTAGTAATATGGTTTCTAGATGACACATATCTATATATCTGATTCTGTGCATGCGTGTGTGTACGTGCGTGTGTGTGTCAACGGTAGACAAGCATTTTGAAATTGATAAATTTAAGCAACCTATTAGAATTAAAAACATCTTATACACCATTAGTCCTATATTTTTCTAGGAGAAAAAAATTAAATATTAACAAAGATATTGATCGTAAGATGTGACTTCCAAGTAAACCCCTACGCCTGTTAGTGAGAGTAAACTATAAATAGGCCATATTGACATATTCTTGATACGTGTGCCAACACAGAAAACTAATCTAGTCGAAAAACCAATAGGAAATAAAATATCGGTTTTTTATTTCAGGATTTCATTATAACCCCCACTCCTGCTCGTTCCTAGCAATGATTGTACAGCTCATAATCTTGGGGGAGTTATTACTAATTCACATACCGAATTTTGTTTAGTTCGGTTGTCTTTTGTGCCCAATAAAATTGTTGACTCCCCCTATAGTTTTTAGCGAATATCTCGTTTGTACTTCGGTATACGACAAAACATTATATAACAAAAGTTACTTTAAATAACAAAGTGAACAACTATTGTTATTATAAAATTATTGTTATGGCATGTGAAACAGAAAAGTATTGTGAAATTTCGAGAAAAACATCAATTTACAGACAGAGGTTACGATTTTATATATATATATATATATATATAGACACACACAGTTTTGAACCGACCTCATTTTCGTCATCTCCTGGGTAGGATTACAGGACATTTGAGGAACTTTTTCGAAAATCGCGTCATGAGTACGACCTCAATAGCTTATTTTCCTTAAGGGAAATCTGCTAACAAAACTAGCCAATAGTGTTCTTTAATACTTTATGTCACATTGTAAATCTAGAGTGGCGAGTTCGATTCCCGCTTAGGCAATAGTACTTTATTTAGTGACGAACTCATTAAATTAAGTCCTTAGTGCCACCCTGGCTATAATTGGGTGGCGACATTTAGATAACCCGTCCCAGTTAGCCATTGTAGCAAAAAGTGGGCGTTAATAACTAATAATAATAATAATCCTTTAAGTCATACCTAAAGTACGAAAATATAGCTCAATCAGAAATTTTATTTCCAAGCCTTGTTCAGATAATAGAAGTTGTGTCAGAGATCATAAATGCAAAATAGGCACTGGATGAAAGTAAAATGAAGATAATATAGGAGGCGAGGCTGTGTGCCCTTGCAGGCACCTGTCATCGATATCTTTGGAGTTCATATTTGCACCTCAGTAAATATCGGCACAAAGAATCTCTCCCGAGTAGCAAGCTGCAAAGCACACTGAATTGAGCCATTAATACTCAAACTAGGAGCACGATACTCCAAGTGGGGCCAACTTACGAAATAAAAGATTCACTAGGTATATATATTAACTTGAAGAAATAATGAATCCCTTCATCCAATCATAGCTGGAGTAGTCGCCATAGCTTCGTGACTTCAGTTCCACCTAGACTTCTGGGATCCTATTACGAGAAAAATAAATAAACGAATTATATATAAACGATTTTTTAAATATTTGTTATTTTAAGTAAAAAACGTGATATACTCTGTGATTTTTAAATAAATAAATAAAAACTTCTTGTCCAATTCTAGCTATTTACTTCTGACCCCCAACCACAAACATTAATATTTTGTGAAAAATGTACCAATTTGAGGTGTAAAACTCTTAAATGAACTCTCTGAATTTGTTAAATCTACTTATTAAAACTATTCTTTGTTTAAAAACAAATTAATGAACTTCATAATTTTTGTGCTCAAGACGAATACTATCAATACTTTTCAATTATTAAATAAAACTACAAAATAATTGTCATAAAAAGCGGTCAAAAAACAATTTATGATTGTCTCTTTATAGTGGGCACCAGTTAATCATCATTTATAATGCAAGACATCCTTCAATAAATTAAAGACTAATTTCAAAGCATGCCAATTAAATTAAATATGTTACTTATTCAGAGAAGTATTATAATTCTTAACGAAATTAATTTATTATATATAATTATTTAATTGGTAGGTTTAACAAAATATATTCTTGAAATGTGTGCTAATTTCATAAAGTATGTATTATATAAGTTTAAATGTTATTTAATAATATGTAAATAAATTAATTGACATAATATTAGTAAATTGTTTATGGAAAACAAAAATATTTGACGTGTCCAATTATGTTATATTAACATTTAATGGATGAGTATATATATGCGAATGTGCATGTGGAGGGGTGAGCGTGCGGGTGTGTGTGAGTGTATAATAATTAGCACTTGTAATTTTGTCCCCCAACTCTCCATATCAAAATAGGACTGACAAGAATTTGGAGAAAGCAATGCACAAGGAAGGAGAAGGTTTTTTTGTACTTGAATCAGAAGTTCAAAAATTAAGTAAAGCAAAGATTAAAGAGGGGATTTTTGGGGGCAAATCTGTGATCTATTTAAGGACCTGCAATTCAAATGAAAATTAAAAGAACCTTTGTTGGAAAACGTATGTAAAGAATTTTCGGGCATCAAAAAAGCTTCGAACTACAAAGATATTATTCATGAAATGCTTCTATCTTGAGGCCATGGGTTACAACCTTTCATTAAAAATTCATTTTTTTCAGACTTCAATATATGATTAAAATTAAATTAAAGGAAATGTCACTGACATGGTTAATTGTAATGTGTTCATATAGTAATATACATAATATAGTTTTATTTATATGTTGCAAATTAATTCTCTTTTAAATATTTATTTTTCTCTTTTAACAGAAATGTGCTGGATGTCAAGTACCATTTAAATGTGATTGCTCAGGAATAAAAGGAGACATTGGAGAACAAGGTATACCAGGTTTACAAGGCGAAGAGGGACCCCCAGGTTTTCCTGGACCTGATGGACCTCCTGGACTAAAAGGTGTCAAAGGCCACAATGGAGATCTTGGTGGTATAGGACCTATGGGCCCTAGGGTAATAAAGAATTTTATAGCTATTAGTCTGTTCAACTTATTAATATAGAAACCTGATAGTAAATCTTCTTTATTTATTTACAGGGAGAGCCAGGTCCTCAGGGTAGAACAGGTCCTCCAGGCTTGGATGTAAGTCAATTTATTTATGTTAATTTTCTCTCTTTTTTTTAAATACACATAAAAGTTTATGATGAAATTCAAACCAACCTTTGAGCCAAAATTCAAAAAAAGTTTGTCAAAGGATTTCTGAATTCCTAGCTAGGCCCAAAGAATATAATTTTCTCAGTGGTGCAGAAATGCAGAAAGAATCTTGAACAAACAACAGATGAATTCTTTTATCAGCACAAGAAATACGTCTCAAACAACAGGCATAGTTTGAGATGTTATCGAAAGGTATATGAGGGCAGTGGAGAATTAGCCTTTCCTTATTTCTATGCATCAGAGTTAAGCAGATCCATTAAAATATCTTAAAAGTAAAAGGGAACATTGCAGTTTGAGTTTTAATCAACTGCAGAACAAGTTATTTTCACATATTCCAGAGTACCATATGACAGCTGTAATTAATAACTACTACAAGTTTAGTCTTATACAATATTTTGATATCTCTAAGAGTTTAGGAGTTATTTCACTTGTGGGCAATCCTGTATATGTATGTATTTTATATATATATATATATATATATATATATATAAAAGAAATAAATAAATAAACGATAATATAATGTGGTACCCCCAAAGTTAGAATATACTCCCTCCCCATAGAAACTAAAGTAAGTAATAATATGATAGTACTACTATACATACAAAACAACAAAAACTTCATATGGATCTTGTTTTTAACTTTCATTTTCTACAAATTATATGGATTTGAAAAAATTTTCCAGAGAAATACCCCAAAGGAAAACTTGAAGTTCATAAAAGAGATAAAACCGTAAAAGCATGCTGTTCAGCCTTTGAACGTAATATTGGTTCAGACAATATTGGTGTCATAGTATTGATATAACACAATCATTGAAATTCAAAAATTCTATAGATATCAGAAATCTTTAAAATATTAAGTAAAATTTAATACAACAATGACCTAATTTCAAATGTTTATATAAATAATACTGGCAGGCTACCAAAGAAAATAATACTTTCTTTTAAACTATTCTATACCAATCAATTTGCATCTGGTTTCTCTTGATTTTTGTCAGCAAAGACTCATAGCGTTTCAGATTGGGAAGGCTGAGGTCTTGGTTCATAATTTATAAATTCTTAAAGACAGATTTTAGATTAGTTTTCAGTTACTGTATTACTAAAACTTGTTATAAAATATTTTAGAAAATGTTGAGGTTTTTTATAATAATATGCCACTGTGCCAACCTGTTAATTAATTGGTAAATGTCGGATAATCCATCTATTGAGACTTTTGTTTCTGTTTTCCAATAACAGTTTCTATAATGATGAGATCAACTTTAAATTTCTCATATTACTTTATTTTACATTTGACTTAATCTGTAAGGTTGAAAAGAAGTGCTTTAAAGGAACTATTAATACAAAATGCCATATAAAAATTATATGTTCTTAATATCAAATGACCAATTACACTCTTTTTAAGGGCTCTGATGAAGAAAGTTGTGGTATATGTGATGTTTAATTTGATTTAAAAGTGTATCATTCATTCTTTAAACATTTTGAATTGTTTGCTGTTTTGTAAAATACAATAAGAGCATTTTTGTAGTCCTTAAGCTTTACAAATTTGTAAACATATAACTTTGATATGTGCTAAATTGAAAGTAAATTAAGGCAATTATCATTAAATAACCTAAGCATTTTGTATGATTTCAGGGTTATCCTGGAGTATCAGGCACACCAGGAATACCTGGTATTGATGGCTGTAACGGGACTGATGGATTACCAGGTCTCCCAGGCATACCAGGAGATATAGGTCCAAGAGGCATGGACGGATCACCTGGGATTCCTGGTCCCCAAGGAGAACCAGGGGAAGGAGGAGCTAACAGCGTAGGGACCAAAGGAGATCAAGGAGACTTTGGAAAACCGGGTATACCTGTGAGGTTCAAAATCTTTTTATTTGTACTTATACCATTATTTGAACAGATATTTTTAAAAATTCCACCACTTTTTTTTCTATGCACATAGTAAACTGGAAGAATATGCCAACCTTATTGTTGACTCTTAATAATTTCAAGATCGTTTGATTTTATTTAACATGTCTATTTTAGATTAGTTATGGCTTGTGCATGTAAATTGTAAAATCAAATATTTTCTAAATTAATCTTGAGATACACTCTTCATCATTTATCAAATGATCCTCCGTGTTTAATAACAAAATTTGGGAGGTTGCATGACTGAGCACAATGTTCTCTTCGATAATGTTTTTTTTTTCTTCTTCAGGTGTTATAAATCACAGCTTTCTTACTGAAATTATTCATAGTATATTATGTCCCTCTTAAATTATGCTTGAAGAATAATTATTTTTGTTTCTATGGCTAAATGAAATGTAAATCTCCCTTACAGTGTTGAACAGACATATACAACATCTTTCACTCCCAACATTACAAATGTTAATAGTTTTGGTAAAGACTTATTCATGATATTTACTATTCTTCTAAAATTTGAATCATATTTTTATATTAGTTTACCTTTGTGTAGGGAGGACAAGGGTATCGAGGCTATCCAGGACTTCCAGGCTCGATTGGTCCCTCTGGTGATAAGGTAGTTTTTTCTTATGCATTTCTTAAGTATGTAAAGGGTGTCCTAAAATTATTAAAAGATATGGACTTGTCATCATTTGTGCAGTGTGTTAGCAACCCAAGTAAGAAGAGCAGCAGATAGTTTAGGCTTAGTAAAAAAGAAGCATTGCACAATAGAACATGTTTTCATTGTTGAACAATATTTCAAAAATAATGAAATTCTGGCAGCCACAGTTCGAAAATTATGTACAAAATATGATTGAAATAATGATTTAACTTTGCCGTCTGTGAATAGTATATTTAAAATATTCAGGCAGCTGGGATAAATTGGCCATGATAAACTCACTAGTCACTCCAAAACAAGCAATTCAAATGTCAATATAGAAGCAGTGGTAGAAAGTGCTGTTGAATGTTACGAATCATCTATTCGATGTCATGGACAAGAATTGAATATTTCAAGAAACTTTCTACAGCCTAAACTCACTGAAGAACTGCATCTCCATGCTTATTAAATTCAATTGACACAAAAACTGAAGCCTGATGACCATGCACAGCAAAAAAAGTTGAATGGATTATTGAACATTTATGCAAAATGGCCATGAAAAATGTTGACATAACAGTGTGTATGTACCAGCAAAGCTGTGGAGGCCATTTGACCTATGTGTTATTCCATTCTTAACCTTTCATCTGTACTTTACATCCAATAGAAAATAACAATTTTTCTTTAATAAAAAAAAGTCTTTTTTATATAAATTCAAATATTTTGTTAATTTTGGGACACCCTTTAGAACAAGTCAATGATTATCGCATTCGTCAGTCATCATTCTTGATCATCTTTGTATGATTCTAAGCAAACTCTTCAGTGCAAAACTAACAAAGATCGAGTAGGATATTGGCTGAAATGAGAATGATCCCCAAGGGGAGATCTCCTGTAGTCATCTTTATATCATTATACGTAGTCTGGTTAATCATTTGCTTAAGGAATTGATCTTTCTGCAAGGTATTATATATATCATGGGTCCTGTATTTTCATGCTTGGGTTTTTCAAACAGGATTTGGGCCTTGAACCATCTATGCTTTAAAAACCTTCAATATTATGGTTCTTCATCAATCTTCATCCTCAAAAGAATTGAGAAGTGAGTTCAGTCAAGTGACAGATTCCCTATCCATTCTAGTCTTACTGGAGGGTTGCATATATTTCCATTACTCATAAAGTAAACTTAGCTCTAACAACCATTTATTTGAGCATAGCAAATTTATAGCTCCAACAGACTTCTTGACTTATGAGTGGAAATATTTCTGGTCCTTGGGTATAATGTTAGAATTCAGAGTCACCCTAAAATCGCCACTGATTCGAACCGTGTCACCTCCTTTATCCACATTGTCCGATGGGGTGCACCACTCTATCGGTGTGTCAGTGGGATCCGCAGGTTCCAAAATTCCATCCTTCACTAACCGAGCTAACTCATTTTCAATGGCTTTCCACATAGGGAATAGGACACGCGAGCACTTAAAGCAACGGGGCATGCCCGTCTGGTGGATTCTCGCTTCAACCCCAGCAACTGTCCCTAGCTCTTCCCAGAAGACATCTGCAAAATTACAAAATAATACTTTTTACAATTTTGGGCCATTCCAGACTCACCTGTGGGGGTTCCCCATCTCCTTTAGCAATCTTCCGTACTGTCATTTGCTTAGGAAGAGGTAGCTTGAACTCTAGGCACTAGGGATGCCCGAACAGTGGGTCATCCTCATTCGTTAGTACCACTACCAAAAGAGTCTTTGTATGTCTACTCAGTCTTACTTGGATCTTAGCCCTATCCGCAACCGCTAGTGGATTCTTTCCATACCCTGTTATTACTTCTGAGGAGGGCCGAAGTTCTTGTTCTGCCCGTCTACCATATTACAAATCGTACTAACATGAGCGTCAGAATCAAATCTACCATTCAAATCTACATCTATAGTAGCCCTTGGGACTTTACTACTAATGGGTCTTACTTCAACTGTATGATCCTCCTCGACTGGCTGATCTTTTCTAAAATTCTATACAATGGACTCCCCTAGAACGACCTCAAATCCTCAGTTCTGGACACATGCAAGCATAGCGGCCCAGCATCGAACAATTCCTGCAGTCGGCCTAAGCAGCTGAGCAAGGAGATCAGTCATGACCACCCTTCCACGCCACTTCTTAGAAAGACCCCAGGTATGTTTTCTGGGCCACCTGCTAGGGTGATAGGGTTCTTAAAAACCTCCCCCTAACTCATGCCAATACTGGAGGAAGTCCATACAGCTGCTATGATTGTACAGGTACGCCTGCACAATCAGTCCCATCTGGTAATCTTTGGCATACCTCAATTTCAAATTCAGAGCATCAGATGCCCATAGCAAACCAATCCCTCAACCCCTCATCTAAACTAGAGATAGGCAAAACCGCTCTTTTCAGGGATCAGATCAGAACCGCTCGCTCTTTGAACTGAACTAGCTCTTTTCCACGACTCACCGCTCACCGACCGCTCATTTTGACCGTGACCAACACCGAACCGAATCTCGATTCCCATCCCAAATCACAACAATAGCTATCTACATTGCTTGCATTTTAATTTTGATACAAGGACGCCCTAATTACCTTTATTTTAATTATATATACTTTATTTAATTATATATATATAATTATATTTACTTTAATTATTACCAAATAATTTTTATTTTAACTTATTATTTTTAAAAGAATGGGCAATTTGAATTGGGGACATTTAATTAGAAACGGTTTGGAAATTAATTTTTTCATTAGCTTATTGTTGAGATTAAAACCGAATTTGTAAAAGGAATTAGTTAAATGTTTATTCACTTTGATTATTTGAGATCCCATCGCTAAAAGAATTTTATAGAATTTGTGAATCAACGTTTTTTAAATTACCTAGCAAATAAAATGCAGGAAACAGAGAAATAAACAATGTACATTTGCATTGTTAATTTCTTCAATTATTAAAATTTTTAGTTCAAATATTGGATATACAATAAAGTTATAAATAAAATGTAAAGTATTATGTATTAGTTAAATTTAAACGCTTTTACTGATCACTTTAACTGGACTGAGATGTTGAGCCGTAGAGCGTTGAGGAGCAAAAGAGCGAGTGATTCGTTTGCTATTGATCTCACAGAGTTCACTTTACTTTGATCTTTTTGAAAGAGCGGTGAGTGGAGTGGTGAGCGGTGAGTGGAGTGGTGAGCGGTGAGTGGAGTGGTGAGCGGTGAGTGGAGTGGTGAGCGGTGAGTGGAGTGGTGAGCGGTGAGTGGAGTGGTGAGCGGTGAGTGGAGTGGTGAGCGGTGAGTGGAGTGGTGAGCGGTGAGTGGAGTGGTGAGCGGTGAGCGGTGAGTGGAGTGGTGAGCGTTGAGTGGTTGGGGGTTGGACATGACAGTTCTCAATAGCTCACCGTTCCCCCCACCACAAAAGAGCTAATAACTCTAAGTGAACTGAACTTAACTGGCTCTCCCCACCTGGAAAAGAGCTACCACACTCACTCACCAGTTCCCCCTTCCACTATCACGTTCCGGCAAAGAGCTACCGCTCTTTTTTTTTGGAGTCAGTGATCGCTCACTCAGAACCAGCTCTTTGAACCAGTTCATGAGCGGATCGCCCATCTCTAATCTAAACCAGGGCTATAATTACATTTGTGGGCCAGAGACTTTAATCTATTATATAGAAGGATAAAAGGCTCACCATCATTCCTGAACTCCTTCTCGAAGTTGGACTGCAGAGCAAAGATGGTCTCGGAGGGCCTATTAGCTATCTCCTTCACCTGACTGTAGCTGAACTTGTCCCAGTCGGTACGGTACATGAGGTCACACAACACCCTGAGGTGCTCTGCACCGATGCTGGCAAGGAGGAGGTCCCTGTGTTCTGCGTGCTCCATATTGCTGCTTCCGCTAAGCCCTTTCGCCAGCACAATCCTTTGGGCAGTCAGCTCAAATTGAGAAATATAATCTTCCCGTAACATGTCCTTTCCATTCTCCTTAAATACAAACCATGACATTATCTCAGTTATGAGATTCAAATTGGTGGCTTCTTCCCTCTCCTGAGTAGACAAGTCGACGGACACTATTCTCTGATTTTTCTTTGGCATTTTACCTCGTATCCAATGCATTATTATTATTAACTAAAAGTTCATTGAGTATAGCCATAACCCAAAACTAATTTATTAACAAAAGAGATTCCATCACCTAGCAACCATATGGCATATGCTATAATGCTGATATATCCTCTTTTCAAAAGCTCTACGTGGCAGACCCTGGCCCAAGGGTATTGTGCCTTAGAGTTTACGTTAGCTAGATGTATTGAATAATATTGTCATCTATAATTTCATTAGGAGGTTTTAATTTAAAATTATAAATAACAAAGAAAATTATCTCTAGAATATGACTTTCCAACAGGTATAAATACTAAAAATGAAACTTTCATTACTTTATGTACAAATTTGTTGCAGTTGTTCTTGCAATTACTTGCCATTTTATTTTAAATTATTTATAAATAATTGCCACCCAAGTAATGTATTTTCAATGTAATTTATATATTTGGTATGTTTTTATAATCCATTATATCAATGATATAATAATATAGTGGATACTGTTTTATTAACATCTCCATTTATTTCTAGGGTCAAACTGGAGCAAGCGGGGACAAAGGTGAAAGAGGTGAAGAATCAAGAATCCAAGGAATAAGAGGACCCCCTGGTCCAAAAGGGCCACGAGGAGCTAAAGGTGTAGAGGCATTTAAAGTTAATGTAACAACAGATAAGGAAGGTCTGAGGGGCGATAAAGGGAGTAGAGGAGAACCTGGCAGCCCTGGGCCAACCGGTGACAAAGGTCAAAAAGGGCACAAGGTATTACATAAAATTTTGGTACTGGGAAAGTATTGATGGGTAATTTTTACTCCAAAAATGGGTTTAGTCTATTGTTAAAAATTCTGGTAGACAAATAATAAATATTGTTGCAAAAATTATGTATATTTGACCACAAATTTAAGAAGTACAAAGAAAACAAAGGCATTCCTGCAGAGGATTGGCATCAGGGAGGAGGTTTAGAATTAACTAGATGGCACCGGTGCAACCAATCAGCAGGCAAGTTGGTGCCTTGAAGCTTCTAGAGCCATTGCTGGTCTATAAAGTCCTTCGGTCGCCCAACAGTTTAGTTTTCTTAATTTAACAGTTCATTCCGTGAAGTTTCATCATTTCAATACAGTTACTAATGAACGTCAGTGCACTGCAGTGTTTAGTGAAGATCAGTGCAGTGCTATTTTTAGTGAACGTAGTGATTTGTGGGATTGTGAATTATTGTGCTGTGTAATAATCACAGGAAGTTAGCAGCACATATTGTGATCAGTGGTGAAGAATAATTTACCAAGTGTATAGTACATCATCAAATAAATTGTGTTGTGATAAAAACACTAAAGTTCGTGTATTTAATTTTGCAATCCAAAAGAACCCTAATAATCAACATTTATTATTTTTGTAATAAACATTATAATATTTCAGTATAACACAAACAGAAAGACATGCTTACAACTAGAATTCTGCGAACACTGGCTTTTAAATATACATGAACAATAATAGCTCAGAACATAGGAAGTAATCTGCAAATGTATATAAGCCACTGTCATAATATAAAAATGAATAATTAATACATAATTGTAATTTAACAATATTTCTTATGTTATTTATCATTATATGCTTGTTTCATTCAGTTAACCAACTAAGGGTCAGAGTTTAATCACAATTTCTCTGTAAAAGTCATGATGTGTTACTTCTGTAAATAGAGGATTGCATTACTAGCTTCTGGAAACTTGTATAATGTTTACAACTACTAAAAAACAATATTGACATTGGTTTAACAAATTTTGAGAAGTTGATTTTTACTTTAACAACTCTTTTTGGGGAGGGAATCATGCAAATTAATCATAGAAAAATAGTAATATAGCAAGTCCAAGAGGTGGGGATGCATATCTATAAGTCAAATATTAATAATTATCACAAGAAACTAGGAAGTGTATTGTGAATTTAATCGGTTCCACCTAATCTGGAAAAAATATAGATTTTAGGTTGAAATAAAAAAAGAATCATGGCTTTTCATTATATTTTTAAAGTTTCTCTCTGTAATATTTTCCATTCATTGCATTAATAACCTCACAACTAGCAAATTAATTTCATTTTTACATATTTCTTTATGGAAAACAGATAAAAACTCGTATTCACATTATCTCATTTGAGGAAGAACTGTGCAATAGAGGTTATGGTCCATCCCTATCAAAAACCTATGTCAGAACCACAACACAGATTTACTTGGTCAAACTAAAGAAGCTGTAAATAGATGGAAGTATTCAATAGTGCTTTAGAAAGTGAAATGAAAAGTTGTTATTTATTAACTCCCAGTTTATGCTAATACCCTAATTGGGACAGACTATCTACAAGTTACTGTCCTTTTATAAACAGATTATGACTAATGACTTGATTTCAATGAATTCATCACTAAATAAATTTATAGTGCCCAGGCAGGAATTGAACCCACGATTCTTAGAATATTACAGACTATGTCAGTACTTATATAAAAACAAATTTAAAATACAATAAATATTTTTCTATAAAGTCAATAATTGCAGAAGTTATTTCTAACATTAATAGTATAATTTAGTCACCACCTTAGATAAATCATTCCCACAATAAATAAATATGTCTGTCATATCCAAGAATAATTTCAAAGATTTAACTAAGTTTTATCACAAAAGTGAGATAAAATATATTTGCTCTTAGTTATGTACAAACACAAAATTATTAAATCCTTCATGGAATCCAGGAATCTGTATCTAGCAATTTTTAAAGAATGTTAAGAATTTAATACTTTTAATTTCTTAATATTAAATTAAATTAATATTAAAAGCATTCAAATGATCTAAAATATGCATGGAGTTCATAACTTTAAATGTTATTATTAAATACCTATTATTTTTTGGGATATAGATGTCTAATATCCTGTAATATTCAGGGAGAAAATATTTGTAATAGCTCGAGCAATCAAAACATTTTTTTTTGTTTCATTGCTAATGGAAGTACCAAATTTATAGTAACAAGGTAGCATTCTAATTGATAAAGTACAGAGAGATCCTCTCCAGAAAAGGCTTGTTATAGAAGCAAATTGATTTTCCTTAGTCGCTATCAATACTAAAATACTATAATCTTGTTCTACAGATTGTTACGTTGATGTTATATGTGCAAATCTATGTTAAAATGGAATGTTAAAGTCTTTCATTGCCTTAGTCTAAAGTATTTTCAAATTCCTTTTAATCATTATCTTAATGGTATAGTAATTTAAACAATTAGAATTTTTACAGTTTGTTCATTGCCTACACAGGAATTTAATTACCAATTTACTGAAAAATAAATATGTCACACTACTTTTATCTTCTTCAAACTAATGTGCACATGTCCAGACTGGCTCATCACCGATAAGAACAAAACAGAACACAAAGATTCAAGATAAACATTCTGAGAATCATGAAGATCTAAAGGAATCTTGTTGTAACAACTATTTGATTCAACCTACTTTCTTTTTTTTCATTGCTATACTCATCAAAATTCAAAAAATATTTGATGTCTTTGAGTAGGAACCTGTGCCCAATAATCATACTTTCAAATGCCTTTGAAATACTGACTGAATGTTTGTAGAGCTCTCAGGATCAGTTTCCAGAATATAGTGACTAAAAAAAAATTGAGCATCATATTTTTCTATAAAAACAAAAATTTTCTGTAAAAATTGTTTGTTACAAAATAAAATAAATTTTCTATCTTCCATTTATTTATTTTCAGTGGTAGGAAATTGCTTTAATTGCACTATTCACAAAAGTTTGTGTATAGTAAAATGTCTTATTCTTTTATCCCAAAATATTGGTTTGTCCGTAAAGTTCTAAGACATTTTTAAAATAAGGTTTTATCTTAACTCATAATGAATACAATAGTTATTTTGATTTATAGACCATTAATCCTCAATGTATTAACTGTGTTCACATTCATTAATTTATCTTTATCAAGGGCTTGGGGAATTTCAACGATTGATATTGGGGATATTACAGCTGTTGCCAACAATCCGTGTATTACTGTCCATAAAATAACTGTTTGCGTGTTCCATGAGCTCAATGAAAGGAACCTTATGGAACTAATTTCCACTTGTGATGCATTTCTTAAAAGAAATGCAAAGGATTCTTTTTTTTTAAACGAATAGTGAAAGTGATTCTGTAAGTATACACTAGTTGATAAAAATCATGGGGATTGCCTGGAACACCACCACCAGCAATGCCAAAGGCTGGTTTTCATCAAAGCCAGATTATGCTCAGTATTTGGTGCGATTAGAAGGGATCCATACACTTTTGAGTTCCTTCCACGAAACCAAACCATCACTAGTAATGTTTACTGCTCCTGATGAGATCAACAGAAGGCAATATTAGAAGAAAAACAGCCAGAGTTGACAAACATCACAACAATCCTTGACCTCATATCTATCTGTTTAAAAACTTGGCAGCACTTACTGAGCTTTGGATGGGAAGTTTTACCTCACCCACCATACTCGCTTGACATTGCTACTTTGGATTACCATCTTTTTCACTCCCACAAAACTTTTCTGCAGGACAAATCCTATACTACAGAAGAAGACATGAAAATGCACTTTACGTTGTTCTTAGGACATAAAGACAGTAATTTTTGGAAAACAGCCTCCCGAGCCTTGGGGAAGGGTAATCGTTAATGGCAATAAACGTATTTAGTTTATATAAATAAATTTAAACTTTTAACAAATCTTTATTTTTTTCATAAATTTCTCTACTTATTTTCCAGACAACCTAATAAAGTTAACTAATTGGTGATCAAATTATGAAACACATTTCAAGTATAACAAATGTTGTTTATAGGACACTTGAAGTACTAGGACACTTTAGAACACATTTTCAAACCATTTATTACTTCATCACCATATGCTATGTCAAAATCTTACTCTTTATAGAGTAAATTTAAACAGATAACCTTCTGTAACCAATCAAAACATTTGGTAGGTTGGTATTCTGGCAAGTGGAAGTGAATTCAAATACAGGTAGAGGAAAAATGTCCACACTTCCACAGTTACAATTTATCAAAATGACAGAGTGCTTTTGATGTGGTTTATCATCATCAGTGCCATGTTGACACACCAACAAAAAAACAATATGTAACTATCTCTATTACAGTATTAAAAAAAAAAAAGTTATTACAGAGTCGAATAGATAACACTGTCAAAACAATAAAAACTGTCTTGCCTAAAACTAAATTCAGCACATTAAAACCTTTCACACATCAACAGGCAAAATGTTTTTAATAAATAAATGAAGGCAGAACAATACAAAACATCCACAATACTTAACCTAGACTATTAATACAATAAAAGCACATTCTTAACTGTCCGAGGGAGAAGAAGAGAGAGGTAACTGTGGAAGTGTGGTCATTTTTCCTCTACCTGCAAACAATTTGGCCTTAGCCATGAATGGAACAGACCCAAATAATTTTGACTACATTATTTAAAATTATTTATAGTTTATAAGTGACAATTTTATTATGTTTAAAGAAAATAAATATTTTTGGAAAATTTACACCTCAATATGACTAATATGGAATCCCCCAACAACATTTCAAAATCATTGAAATAAATAACTAAGATAGAAATTGTTTAAATTGTATATATATCCTATTTATAGCTGTTCTTTCTATTTGATGGCAGGGCTCACCAGGGCCTGACGGTTTAAAAGGAATTAAAGGTGATGAAGGGATGGAGGGCCTCCCTGGTAAATACGGCAGAGTAGGATCTGTAGGCCCTCCTGGACCAAAGGGCCAGAAAGGGGCTCCTGGATATGCAGGCAGAGATGGTGGATTGGGTAACAAGGTAAGCTACATATAAATTTAGCTTTTCCATGCTTTTAAATTTAGTTTACGTGATGTTTTCACTTTTGACTGCAATTTAAGAATTTAAAATAGTATTAAAATTTCTAGATCTCAGTTTTTCAAATCCTTTTAATTTTTTATTGGGGATTCAACTAAAGTTTTGCTTGTGTGACGCTTAGAATACCACAAAAAACTGCTTTAAAGATTTCAGAATTTGATTGTAAGTCAGGAGCAAATGCAAGATAAGCTGTATTAATTTTTGCTATTAGTGTCAGTATGAGAGTCGAGAGTAAGTATTCAAAATATGTTTGAAATAATATCTTTCTATTTAAACAGCCTTCAAATATTGTTGAATTGCCCACATTTTATGTTCTTTTAATTTCTTGCATCACAGTTATGTTGTGATTAATAATCATTAAAACAAATTAAGTGGTTTTGTTAAAGAATCATAAAAATAAATGGACATATTTGTTTTTATCATTAACCAGAGTAAAAGTTCCAAACTCAACAAATAATTTCATTAATGCTTCAGTTAATTTCAATTTTACATATAAAATAAAATAAATACATATAATAAACTTAGGCCTCAAACTCTCAGATATTTTACTATTCCCCCAAATATGATAACTAGAAGATTGATATGTATATCCAAGCTCTGAATAAAATCATCAAAACCACCACTTAATTTTTTTTTCATTTAGAGCCTTTTTTATTATTATTACTTTTTTTTTAGGGCTAGCCTTCAGTGCTCTCTACAAATACAACAATATTTGCTCTCTACAATACTAAGTATATTCATTCATTCCTGCTTGACAGTGGATTTATGATCCACTGAGGAAAAGAGAGCTCTGAAAATGGTGCTGGCCCCTACAAGTTGGTTCTGAATAAAAGAAACTTTAAGTGGGTATACCAAATACTTTATTCAACCCATGGATGTTATTTCATCTAAATCTTTATTTACCTAGACATGTGTCAGATTTTTAGGTTTATAAGTCTAACAACTATAGGTTTGGCTGACTGTCTCCAGATATAGAAACCTGGAGCATTTAGACCTCTCTCCTCTACCAACAAAATATTAATGCTACTTTCCCATTATATTCAGAAATAAAACAACTCACGAAGTATCATATACTTTTTAGGGAGATCGTGGAGATGATGGAAGACCTGGATTGCCAGGAAGACAAGGAGAAATAGGTCCTCCAGGGATTTATGATCCTAGATTGGATGTTGGTAGCACTAAAGGTGCTCCAGGTCCTCAAGGGCCTACAGGTAGCAAAACATTCTTTTTGTTCTAAATAGCCTAAGCCCGGTTTTAAATAGTTAGCAACTGGACTACCTAAATCAAACATTTTTTGTAGACAATGAAGGAGATAGGAGTTATCATATATAAGACAGTAAATAATATAATTACCCAAGTTTTTAAGCTGCTTTACGGGGTGTTATCATTTGAGTCAAGCAGGCATTTTGCTACAACAGAAAGGAAGTTATGCATGCCCAGAATGACAGCAATTGTTCAACAAAAAAGTAATTACCATAAGTGCCCTAATAGTATTCAGGAATGTAAGATTAGGAATAAAAAATTAAATAGTAGTAATGGAATAGATAATTGTGTACCATGCAAGCAAGTGTTATTTAGTAAAATATCAACTTTGTTTGACAATACCTATATAATATTGTTTATAAAATTCAAAATAGATTTTTGGGGGTTTAAAGTTTAAATATCTATCATATGATGGTTTGTACTATCACTATGAAAATAGTAGAACATTATTCATAAAATAGATGGTTAAATTTAGGTGATAAAAGTTCAGTATAAATTTTTTGTGAAATTGAGAGAGTAATTTGTTAGGTTTCTACTAAATTTTCTATATTTCTTAGAAATGATTTTATTCCATTTTTTCGAGAAAAAGATTTTCTTTAAATGAAAAATTAGAAGCAGTCATTATTTTCTCTTATTCAACTGTTAAAATAATATTTACTTTCTTCCTAAGAGTGCATAAAACGTTTGAAGAAGCATATCGTACTTTTATATAAATGTGTTTATGAATTTAACTAATAACAACTTCTTTGTATAAACATTTATAAATTGAACCCAAAACTCTAGGTTTACAAAGTTTATTAAGATCAATACACATAGCTAAACTGAGCTGCGTTTGAAAATTATGAGTGATTTTATTTAGATCCAAGAGGTTTTACAATTCTAAGCTTACATCAATATAAATGACAAAATCAAGTGTATAATTTTAAAACAGTATTAATCCTCTTGAGGGCTTTATTATAGACAACTGTAATTAAACAAAATCCCCAATTTGTAATTTTATTAGATTTGTGTTTAAGCTGGGATTGAGCTAGTTAAAGTGGGTGTTGTATTAGAAATGGACCGTATTGAAAGGGAAGCAGAGATAGAAAAAATCATTGGTACATGGCAATACATAGTTAATTAATAAGAAACAAGATTAGCATGAATATAATAAGTATTCTACAATTAAGAGTAGAGCTGGTTTAAATTTACATGAATCCCCTTGGGGATGGGAGATAGGAAAACGAAGGCAAAAGAAAATTGGCTAGCTTAGTTATGAACATGAATAATTTCAACATACTTCAGAGTCATGTTATTGATCTTCCTAAAGTTATCTTCACTTATATAAAAATTCTTACACTATCTAAGGCATGACAAGCCATAATAGTATATGTACTTTGGGTAAGTACGACTCGACATTAGGGATGAAAGACATGCATGTTCTTCCCAATATTTTCCACAATAAAATTGTGAAAGCAAAGGGCTCAGTGTCAAAGTACATATCCTACCATAGCTGGGCAAGCATCAGCTAGTGTAAGAATCATCCATATAATGAGTGAAGACACCTTCAGAAAATCTATACCATGACTCTTTGAAGATGGAGGCAAGCACCTCCAAAAGTATTCAGGAAAACAAAAATATTGTGAATAAAGGCTCCAATTCAAACAGCCTATTCGCTAGTCCTTCATGACCAGCCAAGTAATGTTGTTATGGTGGAAATAATGTTTTCCTCTGGCATTAAAGATCACACAGGCCACTTGAACTAATTCTCCCTTGAGCAAAAATGGAAAGGAAATTTAACTGATTTATGGGTCCAAAAGTAGTGATGTCCTGGTCAATTACGTCCTTTACTCTAACTGACTACAGTATTTATCATTTCATGAACACAACACCTTTCCAACCCCATCAACAACAGATCACAACGTTTTGTGAATGGATATTCCCAAAAATATCTATGTCTTTCTTGGATTGAAGCCGTTTATGGTGTGTCACTAGAGTGACCCCAAGATTTGCTCAACATTATTGTGAAGAATCAATTTTTTGTCTCCGGTTTCAAAAATGAAGCATTTTCATAGTGTTTGGGCAATAAATCGCTCACGAATATATCCTTTGATATGGTCATCGATGTCCGCAAATGATCAACCTGAGTGTTCACATCTTCAACACACATTTCTCCTGGTCTGAATTTCAAAAACCACTCTAGCACAGTCTGTTCACTTACTACATTGTCCGCATATATAGTACATATTTTGTTTGTAGCTTGAGCTACATTCTTGCCTATATGGAAGTAAAAAGCATCACATGATGAAAATGAGCTTCTTGTTCTTCAAGACTATTACGTTAATGAAGAGAAAAATTTAAGCCAATGTTGATATTGATAGGATTAAAGCACTGAAGACAGCCTTCTACTTTTCAAAATTATTGATGTCAAATTGTGTTCCAGGGACTCAGGCATTTCAGCAGGCCAAGTGCAGAATTGAAGAAATCGGTTGTAACTTTACAAACAGCCCAATAATTTATGTAATGCTATGTAATTTATAAAACAATATGTGTGTAAAAATGAGTCTAACTTTGCTTTTAACTATAACAGAGGTGGTTGGAATGAAGTGTAAAACATTTTTTATATTTTGGAATAAGACATTCAAGACAGGTTACTCACTTTAGAATATGAGAGGGGCTCAGATTAACCATATGAGTTAAGGCATTGGTCTTGAAAATTTGTTAAAATCTAGTGTCATGGGTTTGATTCCCACGTGATCAATAGGAATTTATTTACTGACATAGTTGCTAAATAAAACCCTTAGTCCTTAGCTAGAGAAGGGTGGTAACCCGTATATAATTCATCTTGATTAGCTTCAGTAGCACATTGTGGGTGTTAACAAATATCAACAACAATTTTCAAATAACTAAGGGTAAATACTAAAAATTTGTAGATATTAATTTATCAATAAGGTTGTTTTTTTTTTAAATTCGTTCAATGGTTTCCGTATCGTAATTTGTATAAATTGTAATTATGGGTAAATTACAAGAAGAATGTTTGCAGACCTAAAAGTAAATTTATAATTTCAGGCCCAGAAGGTGTAACCGGTAATCGAGGACCTCCAGGAGACATTGGACTCCCTGGAGTACTTGGACCTACTGGACCTCCAGGGCCACAAGGTCTTCCTGGGAAAAAAGGAGAACAAGGTTTATCAATAAAAGGAGAAGCTGGAGTAGACGGTACTTTTTTAAATAGTCATTTAAAAATCAATTTTAAATAGGTAATTTTATCTCTTTTTTTTGTGTGTACAGGAGACATTTCAAAAATAAAAATATTCATTTAGAACTGAAACCCAGATGCATGATGTCAGATGTTTTTGAGCCTTTACTCATGTTTACTTCAACCTTACGTTCAATAATCTTGTCTTGTGATCAAACTATAGTGTCAGATGTACCAGTTAAGTTTCACTTTACTTTTCCCCAAGGCTTCGATGAGTCTTCTACTTCCTACTTCCATAGGATATCAATTTCAAATATTGCAACAATGGGCCGTCTATGTTGATAATGGAGCTGGAAAAAGTATGGTACAACCATTCAGAGACTAAGGGTCTGGAACTGAAGGATCCCAGCTGTGGACCACTCTGTATGGAATAATATAATGAGAGAGATCCAGGACCTAGAAGGACTGTACCTGTAATGCCTAGAATTTAATACATGATGGATTTGGAACAAAACAGGTCGTATCAATGTTATTAAGATCTGACTTCATACAATACATATTATATGAATTCAAATAGAAAGATTTTAGTGCTAAAGGCTGATTGAAAATTAGGGTTTAGTTGAGATGAATTCTGATAAAAGAAATTACATTTCAATTTTTAAATTTTGACAAATTTAATTGAATTAGCTTCTAGCCATTTTTGTAATACAAAAATGCAAATTATTCTTTTTATTTATTTATTTTTTCATTTATTTCTTAGGTATTCCTGGAGTACATGGTCAAAGGGGACCTCCTGGACTTCCTGGACCTATGGGTATTATGGGACCAAAAGGAGTTCCTGGAGACACAGTAATAGGGCCAAGAGGTCCTCCTGGAAGGCCTGGTTTTTCTGGTTTAGACGGCCTTCCAGGAGATAGAGGAGATGTAGGTTACAAAGGTAAGTAAACTGTTAAGAAGTATATAACCAGCCAAACAGTATGTATGATATTTTTTAATGAGATAAAAAAAAACAAAAAACTTATTAATAAGTTGATATGTCAACTAGTTTATGAACTGCGTTAACTTTACAGATATAATTAAGTGACCAATAATTTTAATGTTTGTACAAGTATTCTTCCTAAGATGAGTAATGATCTACAGTTCTCAGGGACCCCCATAGGCCCTTATCTCATGCTCTTCTCCACATTATCGGACCTGCTTCTTCCTTGAAAGAGTTACTCCTAGTCTTAACTTTCCTACCTCTACCTCTAGTACAATAATATGGATGGAGTCTACTCAGACAGATAATATGACTATCTGTCTTCAAACCATTTCCACTTTGATTTTCTTATTAACATGGTTGACTCCTTTTGCCTGTTTCCTTCTTAATGAGAGTACATTAAACTCAGTCTCTTCTTCGGACATTTACAGTCACTGCTTCTTTCTAGTGAATTTTCCTGAACTGATTTTATTCTTCTGGTACTTTGTAAGGGACCATGTGTTGACTTCCATATGAAATAACTGGAAAGATACATGTTTCAATGATTTGTTTTTCCAGTTTTGTTTCTATATTTGTTTTTATAATGCATCTTAGAGTCCAGTATTTTCTCTAGAGCTATGATATTCATCTTTGAATTTCTTTGTTGGTTGTTCTTTGTTGTTGGAAATGAATTGAGTAACCCCAAGTAATTATGCTCCTCTGTGTATTCTATGGACTTGTTGTTAATTGGTAGTCTTATTTCTGCACTATTGCTCATTAATTTTGTTTTATTGTAGTTGTGATATAGGCCTATTTTTTGAGTAAGTGTTATAAGTTCTGTTAGTATAGTGGTAATTTCTTCTATATTTTTTTGCAATAATTACTCATTGATAAAGCCAAGTTTATTAAGTCATGTTCCATTTACTCTTATTCTCTTACCTTCCCATTCCAACTTTTAGACAATAAGCTCTAGAACCAAAATTAACAAAATTAGAGAATGTGGATCCTTTTGTCTTATGCTTTTATCAACAGTAAAGTGTTTCCTTTCCCTTCTCCTTGTATAATTAGAGGGCCTTGAATAAGCTTGAAATTGAGTTTAATTCTTTTCTGAAACCTAGAAAACATATTTATATGGTAAGTTTGTATTATTTTGCCTCTTCTATTAATTGATTTACACTTTGAATATAGTCCATTACTGAGAATCCTTTCCTTAAACCTGCTTGCTTTATACTGATATTCTCCATTATCTGTTTTGTTAGATGTTCCTTGAAGAGTGATGTGAATAATTTTACATTTACTGAACAATGAGATTGGCTAATAATTACCATGTTTCCTGTTCCCTTCATTAAATACGATTATGATTTTTTCCAGCTTCCATTGTTTGGTATTTATTTTCTGTATAGGGTTGAATAATGCTAATAATTAAAAACAAACAATATGTTGTGTACAAGCAAACTGAGATAAGAAATTTACATTGTATATTTATCAAGTATTTAAATAAACATCAAGTCGATTAGATGTAGATGTATCTATGTTTCTTCTGGGATCGATTTTTCAAAACTCAAAACTTTTTAGGTAATCTTTTAGAGAATTTTTACTTTGCTCATCATTTTAGTGTATCAATATTATCAGCTGAGTTGTGCGGTACATCTTGAATATTGTTAGTCTTAACATGACCGCCGAGGTGGTAACATCGAATCTTATAGTTGTGTATTACACCTGAAGAGGCGTCATAGAAGGCGCGAAACATGTAGAAAAAAATAAATCAGTGGAGATAGTTCACGTGTTTTTCATCTATTGACCTTTGGTAATTTTTCATTCAATTAAGAATGAATTGAAGCCACATTCCGATGATACAAACATTGTTCGTACATTCTCCACCCGATTCTCCTTTCTCCCTTTAGAAACATCTTGCTCCTCATCTAGATCGCTTGCATACAAAGTTTTAAAAAACTCATTTACTTCCTCAGATATGGCAGCTCTGCCCGTTACTTGCTCCTTATTTTTTTTAATGGACTTGTTTGTGAAAGTAAGTTGCTCACAATGTTTTCCCTGTTTTCCTATGTCCCGTTTAATACTTTCCCTTAATTGTTTATTGAGCCTAATGATGCTGGTTTGGTCCTTCTTCCATAGATATTTTCATTTTTAAAAGGACGTTTTAATTTAAACCTTCTTGTTTCCTAGGTAAGAGCTTGTTGGAGTAATAATTATTGTATAAATATTTGTTCAGCCATGTTTAGTAGTGATTGCTCTAATGCACTTCTCAGATTGCTAAGTGTGTTCCTTGTGTTTGCTGTGCGACTGTTATTACAGCTAATATGTTCCAAAGATTAGTTTCTTCTCTATTTAGACATTCCCGTCATATACACCAACAGAACTCTTCTTATTTTTACTCTCATTGATAATTAATATTAGTCATACTTTTCTTGAATTATAATTACTTTTTTGAGTTCTTCCTCCTTTAGTTTCTCAAACTTCTTAATAATTTCTTCCCTAAATGTATGGATCAACTCTTCGATTTCGAGTACTTCACTTTTTCTTATAACTTTGAAAGGTTGTTACTCCTTAAGCTTGTTTCAATAGATTTCTCCTCTAATCATTCTATGATCTCAACTGAAATTCATATTATTTATAACTTCAATATTCTTTACTAAGTTGATTTGATTTGTCAATTTCGCACATTTGTCCTTTTAGCGGCATCCAAGTCCATTTGTTCCAGGACTTTTTCATGAAATAAGCTTTGTCAATGCATAGCTACTGGTTAAATGCCAGATTATTCTACCTCCTTTATTTCTTTTTCCAAATGTTATGCCTTCTTCCCTGTAAATAGATAGATAGATTGTGGCTTAATCTCCCCGGATTACAGGGAGGACACTGTGGTCCTTGAGGTCCTATTGTGCTAGCCTTACATTTCCATTCTGAATGTCTCATTCAGAATGGCTTTCTCTTCCCAACAACTTTTGCTCTCCTCATTCAATTGAAATCGCCTCTTAAGGATTATGCATTGTTTTTTTTCTTTTTATTTCCATTGAAATCATTTTGATTTACAAAAAAAAAAGCTAACTTAGCTGTTTCTGGGGTGGTCAAAGTTGGTACATGTAACTTAATAATTTAGAGAGGTCAGTTTTCGCTAACTTTTAACAAGAGAAGAGTAGTAGTTTTTAAATATTAGAATTACAAACATATATCTTATTTTGTAAGGTAAAACGGTGGAAGGTCAATAGATAAAAAAAAAAAAATTAAATATCTGCTATTTATTTATTTCTCACTTTATCCATTTCATGTCCTTTATGATGCATCTTCAAGAGTTGTGCATATATTATAAAATCTGTTGACCCTCCATCAAATATTTCTGTTTAAAATGGAGTTAATATTCACGGGTAGTTAATTGAATACATGTTGCATCTTATGTATGGCCCAAAAATATTATATGCTACCTAAACCTAAACCTCGGAAAATGGGTGTCTCAGATTTCTAAAATAATTAATTATTATTAACCATTGCCCAATATTATATCATATTGTTCATTTTAACTAGGCAAATTTATGTTTCTTGATATTTAGCAAAGGTTTATTTCTCACTATTTTTTCATTAGGTCAGAAAGGTAGGCCAGGAAATGCTCCTCCTATTCCTGGGCCTCAAGGTGGACCTGGAGAACCAGGCACACCTGGAGATGTAGGTGATCCTGGCATTGATGGTTTAGATGGCCCTCCAGGAAGAAAAGGCATACGTGGTGATGACTGTGGTTATTGCCCTCCAGGTACTTATTCTCAGAATAATTAATTATTAGATAATATACATGTGTCATTCATAAAGAACTCACGGTTTGAAAAATATTTTAAATTATAACATCATATATCTGGTTGGCATTGTGAATTATAGTATTAATAAAATTTAGTTTCTTTTGTGAAAATTTAATTTAACTATTCTTTTCTACAGATTCCCCCTTGACAAAACAATCCAGGAAATATACTGCGTCTTTAAATTCAAAGAAATGTACTTAAATTCCTTAAATTCTAGGAAGTGTCATTTATCTTTAAGTTCAAGGAACGAAATAATTTATTTTTAACAAAGTTTCAAGTCTCTTTAAAATGAATGCAAAATGGTTTTTATTTTTGCCCTTTAATTTACAAAGTAAATTAATATTTTAATATTGCCAGCGATTTTCATGTATTCAACATTATTAGTTATAACAGTTTTCCCTTCTTTGTAAAGGGTAAAAAAACTGGGAGAGGAAAAAACTGGGTTTCTGCTCTTCAGAATTAAACTAACTGTAAAGCGACATTTCATTTTATAAAATAAATATTTCTTTCATCTGATTTTGATGTTTATGCACATATTTTCAGGCTTAGATGGAGATAAGGGATTTCCGGGAAATCAAGCAAGGCCTGGAACCCCTGGAAATCCTGGAGAGGCTGGACCTACTGGACCAAGAGGCCCCAAAGGCCCAAAAGGTATTCCAGGATATGAAGGACCACCTGGAAGAAATGGCACCCATGGTCTTCAAGGTAATTTTTTTCTTTATGATAGGATGGTAGAAGAGCAAATGGCCATTTGGTGCCCCAGACATTTTGCAATTTTAGTCTCTTTTCATATATTTTATTTGAAAAAAATAAGATATATGAAAAAAGAAATTCATATATTTTATGTGAATAATAAATAGATTAAATGATGATTTTTATAATTAAATAAATATTATATCCCCCATCTAATAATATGGTATAGAAAAGATTAATGTTTTGGTTACAGAAGTTTACATCCTCACCTTGTATCCAATTCCGTTCTCTCAAATTCAAAAACTTCTTTCTTTCAATGTGGGGCTGATAACACTTGGTTAGAAGTGGATGTTTGAATTAATTTCTAGAGACTTTTTTTCAAAAATTGAGGTTTTATTTAACAAAGATGGTTTTAAATGTATTATTCAAAGTATAGGCCATTATTGTCCACTACCTTTTCTGGGAGTATGTGGATTCTGCAACAGAAGAACAACTTGTCTTTAGAGGCAATCCAAGAATCGACCCATTTTTTGCAATCTTAATAACAACCTATCAACATATTCTGGCAAGTTTTCCTTCAATGCGAAGGTCAAACATATTAGTTGATCAAAGTAATGTGAAGGAAGAACTTCAAATTTTTTTGACTACCCAGGTCGTTCTTTTTCTTCCAAATAAAAATCACCACTTCTGACTTGTTTGCTCAGCTAGAGCATGTTCTTCATAAATATCTACTAGAATTTGATGGCTTTCTGCAGTGCTTTTCTTCTCTTTAAAGTAATGAAGAACAACCCGCAAAAGGACTTTATCCAGTATGAAGTTAGACATATTTAAAGGAAATTATTAGTTATTTACGCTTCAATCAAATGACTTACACTAAAAACAAATTTCAATAGCAATAAGATCGCATAAAGAAGGAATCACACCCCCTACCCCACTAATTGCACCATCTATAAGAAAACACTACAAACATAAAAAAATTGCGTTAATGCCCAATAATTTATTATTTTTTCAAATATTCTTCATTACTTAAAAAAAATATATGAAGAATGTTGAAGGTGTTAAGCAATAAAAGGACCACAGGTTGTAGTGGATAGTGTTTTGGTATGCCTTTCTCTGGCTGCTGTATAAGTCATCTAACTCTATGTTAATCATCTTTGTTAAATAATTTTTGTTAGATATATAAAGGGAACGCTTATATCCACTTAAACTAAATTACAAGGAAAGAATTTTGCTGATTTTCAGAAGTTTCTCTAAGATCATCCTCTACGTGTAAGGATTTACAGGCTGACAAAGTGCTGGCTGAAGGGTGAAGGGATTAATAAGATGTCACCGACAAGAGTCTCACCTCAGGATTATCTGGCATCTGACTGTCTTAATCCCTTCACGAGATCGCCTTTTTAATAATAATTTATTATTAAAATTTAAAATATAACAAAACAGAAAATGGATTATTTATACTTGGACAACCAAAAATTATTACTTATTTATTTTTAAATCTCTTTTTAGGTCTTAAAGGACAAGAAGGTGAAAAAGGAGAAAGTGGGACAGTTATTTTTCGGTCTTCTTCAAGAGAATACCGTGGAGATCCAGGAATCAGAGGTGACCCTGGATTTCCAGGAATTGACGGCCCTAGAGGACCAGTTGGCTTTCCTGGTGTGCGAGGTCCTAAAGGTTTTAAGGTGACAAATAATCCGTTATTTTAATGTATCCATTTATTTATTAAACCTCCCAAGGCATTCTTCTATTAGTTATTCTATTTAAAATAAAAGTGTGTATTTCATAACAATAAAACGTATGCTTATGTTTGTTAGACATTAAGACAAGTTTTTGAGTTGTGCAACTCATTTTTCTGGGGTACATTATACATTTATCATTCCAATTTTTATATTTCATGTTTTAATAATCTATGCTATGAAATAAACTGTTGGATTTCATTACATAAATCTTTAAAAAATCAAATCTTCAAGTATCTATAGTTATAAACTAATTCCATTATTATTGGGATTAAGAATAAACAAATAAATCATGTAGTTATGACCTAAGAATGCTTTCCGTTTTTGCCTTGTTAATTTCATATCCATTTTGTGTTTTTAAATGGATATTCATTATCGGATGAACCAGATAGATAAAGGCTCTAAAAATAAAAATAAAAGAAGCCTATGTAGCATATGGATGGAGAATAGTTAATCTGTAACAGTGAGATTCAGATCTGGGTAGTAAATTTATTTCCCAATCTGCCTGCTACCCTACATGATTTAAAAATAGAATAATAAAAACTTTTAAGTGTCTAACAGGTTTATTTAAGGTTTATAGGGCTAAGGTTAGCCATGTGACATTGGTCTTAATGTAGTAAACTCTTAGAGCCATAGGTTTGATTCTTCCTTGGGCAATAGGAATTTATTAAGTGACGAACTCAATAAATTCTTAATTCTCCTCTGCTAGAAAAAGGTGGATAATCCATCCCATTGGTAATATCAAGTGTACTCTAGTAAAGAACATTTGAGGTTCATAATGCACTTCTTAAAATACTTTCATTTTCTTTTTTAGGGTGACTATGGTGAGTCTGGAATCCCTGGAAAAAATGGAATCCCTGGACTTAGTCTGGGAATTAAAGGTGAAAAGGGTGATGACGATCTCACTCCTAAAGAATTTTTAATTGGTGATATGGGCGAAAAAGGTAAACCAGGAGAACCAGGAGAGAATGGACCACCTGGAGAGAAAGGTGAACCAGGAGTACTAGTGAGTCCACAAACATTACCTCCAAAAGGAAAACCAGGAGAAAAAGGAGAAAAAGGAGAACAAGGTATTTGTTTAGGAATGGTATTTATGTCAGTGTGTTTGTGCGTGCGAGTGTGTGAAAGACGGGGGGGAGGGGAAGAGGAGAGAGGGAGAGGAAGAGAAAGAGAGAGAGAGAGAGGGGTTACAGTTTTAGTAGTAAATAAAAAACAAAAATTAATCTTAATAACGAGTATTAGCTCCTCTTGCATGTATGATTTCCTGCCGTTTGTTGTGGAATTCTCTCCCATTCTTCCGTCTTTAAGTCCCTGCAGGTTATCAGGATTGTTCAGTCTTCTCTACGCTTGCCTAGATTGCCCTATGAGTGTTCCACGGGATTAAGATGTGGAGTTCAAGCTGGAATGTCCAATAAGCATATGTTGATTCCACTAAAATATTGGATAACAATGTTCGCAGTGTGTGACCTTGCATAGTCTTGTAACAAAAGGAACTCTTTACCGACTGAGGGTACAAATGCCCATAAAATAGGTGTGAGCATTGAGAGATGGTCCAGATAATAAATGAATCTCCTTATTTCCATGTAGCCTTATCCCAGCCTATACCAACACGGAGCAAATCCAAGCTGCACACTTCTCATGAATGTTGCAGGTTGCAGAGTGCTCACATTGTCTTACTCATATAAAGTGTTTGCACTTATACCACATTATATCACTCTCAAGCCAGTGAGCAGTCACCACAGCTGTTTGCTGGCAGTTTCTCAGGATTTTCATTACAATAAATGGGCCGTGGGCCTGACCTGTTGCATATGGGCAGCCTGAACCTGTTCTCTTAGTAAATTGCCCTCTCTCTCTCGGTATTTCTGAATAGCCCAACGAACAGTAGTTTCAGGTTGATCTAATGCTCATTCTCAACATCCTCCTGTTGCTCCTAACATCCTCAACAAAGGCAAACATATGGACAACTATTGTTGCATCTAGCACCATACTTAACTTAGTACTACACAGTGCTCTCATATCAATTGCAAAAAATATCCACTTTTTACTTAAGTGTTATAATTAAGGGGGGAAAAAAGTGTAATCTCTAAGAAACACTACTGAGCTGATATGGATTTATTGTTGAATTATAGGGCTTATTATAATTATATAGTTCGTTTTGGGAAATCCAGAACTTGCTCACAAGATGTGGACTTTGCGAGAGAGATGCATCTTGCCTTTCTCATTTACAATTTTTTAAACAAATTGAAATTGCACTGATTTTTTTGATGTTGAGTGTAAACATTTTTTAAGTATATCTTCATCATTGAATTTAAAATATATATATATATATATATATATATATATATATATATTTTAAATTCAATGATGAAGATATACTTAAAAAATGTTTACACTCAACATCAAAAAAATCAGTGCAATTTCAATTTGTTTAAAAAATTGTAAATGAGAAAGGCAAGATGCATCTCTCTCGCAAAGTCCACATCTTGTGAGCAAGTTCTGGATTTCCCAAAACGATCTATATAATTTATATAAGCCCTATAATTCAACAATAAATCCATATCAGCTCAGTAGTGTTTCTTAGAGATTACACTTTTTCCCCCCCTTAATTATAACACTTAAGTAAAAAGTGGATTTATTGTTGAATTATAGGGCTTATTATAATTATATAGTTCGTTTTGGGAAATCCAGAACTTGCTCACAAGATGTGGACTTTGCGAGAGAGATGCATCTTGCCTTTCTCATTTACAATTTTTTAAACAAATTGAAATTGCACTGATTTTTTTGATGTTGAGTGTAAACATTTTTTAAGTATATCTTCATCATTGAATTTAAAATATATATATATATATTTATATATATATATATATATATATTGTTTTCATTATTGTTATAGGTAGGATTGGTTTGAAAGGTTTCAAAGGGCCAGAAGGTGATGATGGCTTAATGGGTATTGAAGGAGTTCAAGGTTTCCCAGGTACATCAGAGCAAGGAAAACCAGGGTTAAAAGGGTTTTCTGGTATAAATGGAGAACCTGGCTTTAAAGGCCTTTCAGGGAGACCTGGAAATCCAGGCTTGCCTGGTAGTCAGGTAATTTTCTTTGATAAGTTTTTCATTTTATTGTATTATTGATTTTCCTTATTTATTATATAAATGAGTTTGGGGCTCAGGTTGGCCGTGCGGGTTAAGGCGTTGGTCTTGATCCTGCCTGGTAGACCTAGAGTGGCGGGTTCGATTCCCATCCTGGGCAGTAGAAATTTATTTAGTGACGGACTCCTTAGGCTCACCCTGGCTAGAAAAGGGTGGTAGCCTGTAGATAACCCGTCCCGATTAGCCATTGTAGCATAAAGTGTACATAAATAATAATAAACAATATTTGAGAAATGATAAATATAAAAATGAGTCTCAAAACTGTTGATAGCCTCTTTTATTTAATTCAAAAGAGTAATTAGCTTAAGAACTCATTCCTTGTTCAAGTGAAAATAGCAATGTTGTAGCAAGGCACTCTATTCCTCACAATTTATATAGTGCCAAAGGTGTTTCAAAGCGCAGACTGATAGGCTTTTTAACAGTTCCATCAAAAGTTGCATGTGACAGGCCCATAAAGGAAATTGGCAAATAAATTGTATTAATAACCTCATTTCACAAATTGCTTCAAAATTCCACCAATCCTACCTAGAAGATGGCATGAAGGAGGCTTGTTCAAAATTATTTATATATATATATATATATATATTGGGTACTTGAATTAGTTTGCAGTATTTTCTCTTAGATGGTGCTACTAGTAGGATCTTCCAATTGATGGCGTGGCTCCTCCTCTCAGTTATCCAAATATCCAAATATGTATATTACTTTCAAATAAATAATAAAAAGTTTTTACAGGGAGTTATTCTTCATTCCTTTAAAATATGGAAAAGCGAGTCATTGCGTGAAGATGCCAAATGATTCAAGATTTGAAGAAATCATAGAGAGTTAACTTATAAAGTCAGAAAATGCCTGAAACAACCTGAAAACAGGGAATACCTCCATTTTCAAAAAAATTAAAATTTAAAAATATCCTTACATGAATACACACAAATGCGCGTGCACACACACACACACACACACAAGATCATCCCAATGATTGTAATGCCTCCATCAACTTTAGCCTGTCCGTATACCTGAATGTCCCCAGAAGTCAATTAAGGGATGATGCAGGTCATCATGGCCTTAACTAACATTTGTCTGTTAGAGAAGAAGCAATTTGTGGTCTATCGTCTTGTGCAAAAGCTGGTATGGTAGTGTCCTCAAACCCTTTCACCCTCTTCACTAACCTCTGACAAATGGCCACTGTCAAGATTGTATAAGTTGTAGGAAGAAGTGCTATAGAAGTTTATTAACTTATTTGAATGAATATTTAAAAAATATAAAGCACTCAAAAATTTTGTTTTGAATAAACCAAATTTGAAAATGATAAGTAAAATACTATAAATTGTTAAAAAAGACTTTATACTATTGCTTGTTAATTGAATTGTTAAGTTTTTAATACCAATGGATTAAAAAACTGAATCTACCAATTGAATTTAATATGTTTTAAAGAGGGGATATTATTCTAACGACAAAGTTTTTTAATTCAAAAAGTAACTATAATAATGGCAGAGAGACTTAATTTTTTAAATGTACTATGGAAATAAACATTCAGTGGTGACCATGAGTAAAGTTAGGCATGAGGTATAGAGGCATGTTTGAAAGTTTCTTCTTCTAAAATAGAAAAAAAACATATATGAGATGGAAGAGAAGTTGGAGTCTATGTAAGAAGTGTGTATTTGGTTTGTAAAACTGTTTATGAAGGATATCTTTGGCCCACCAGAGTTTCCAATTTTATGAATCTTAGGATGGATTAAAAAAAAAAATGTGAGGTTTGAGAATTGAGAATAAAATATTGGATTTGCTAAGTCTCGTTGGAGTAACCATTTATTCATATCCGGTCAAAATTTCATCATATTTAGGTGACTAGAATTTTTCTTTTGTTGAAGTAACCATTTATTCATATCTGTTCAAAATTTCATCAAATTTAGCTTATTAGAGATTTTACTTAATGGTTAATTTTTAAATGGGTTTCCTGGAAAGTTCTTGAAAATAGTCCCCTCAAATGTCTAAACAAGTTACTCTGTGATGCACAATACACATCACGTCCATTGTGGACGGTGTTGAAACATCATTCGTGGTGCTCTGATTGCTTTGAAAATCCTAAAATGCCTTCATTTTCAGAAATAGGGGAAAATCTGTTTTAGTAAAATCTGGATTGGCATAGTGCTGGGATAAAACTTTATTGAAATAGTTTACCTATAACTGGTAGTTACACAAAGTGTAGCTAGGAATACAGTCATGATCAAATTGATAATTATTGGAAATGTTCTTTTGCCTTCATATTATCTTTTTTCTTTTACAAAGCAATTCCATTTAGTAGATTGGTCAACTGTGCTCCTCATTCTCATATAGAAAACAAAGTCCATCATGCAGGGGCTTTGTAAATTAAGCAGATTTCCCATGTGCTAGTAGAACACTCTACTGATCTCATCTCACTACATTCTCTATTTCTAAGTAATCCAATGAGAAAACAATATTAATCTGAATACTGAAAACAAGAAGCCATGAATAACTTGCTTAATATTTGAGTTATTAAAAAAAAAAAAAAAATGTTTAGCAATAATTGTAGTGAACCAATAGTTTAACTAGAATGGTTCTATAACATTGTTCGATCTAGTTCATAACAACAAAGATATTTTGAATTTTCTAATTCCCATCTTTCTATACCCCCTAATCCTGATCCAAATTCAGTCAATAATGAATATGATATTCAGTGTTGAATAAAACAGTTAAATATTGTGTATGGTATAGATAAAATAAATATTTTCAAGTCTAGAAGTAAAATCTTAAATGATGACATCATCACACAACATATTTGCGTGTGTCTCGTTTAGAAATGATTTATTGAAAACATTATTTGGTATTTAAGCTAGGAATAAAACTTTTCATTATATATTTACTTATTATTAAAGTGTAGGCAGAAAATTCATAAATTCCAAAATATCTTTAATAGTCAAGATAGAGAAAAATTCTATAGAACATTATATTTGCAACTAGATTGATTGTATACAATGTTTCAATCCGATTCATATTAACAGAGATATTTTAAATTTTCTTCCCCCTTTGAACCCTCCCCCTCCGAATTAACAATCTTCATCTTTAGTTTTGCATCAAATACTTATATTTTGAATTTGGTAATGATCAAATAACGGACCTCACTTTCACCATCTCCTAGGTAGGATCAATGGGCATTTGAGGACATTCTTCAAAAATCCCGCCATGAGTACAGGATCAATAGCTGATTATCCTTTCAGGAAATCTGATAATATTCTCATTTTTTTGTTAATTTGGAAGGATTGTGGCAGTGAACAAGAGTGTGATAAGAGATGTAAAAGTTAAAATGACTGAAAACAAAGATTATTCTTTAGAAAGACCAGATTATTCTAAATCCTTTGAAAAGGTCTGAAATTTAAGTCTCTCTAGGAAAGCAAAGGTGTAAATTTAGAAAACATTAGATGTAATGTACCCAAGTAGATTTTACAAAGGAGAGCTTTTCTTGACAGAAGAGCCCTAAATAAAGTATTTGGAGCTGTTAAAGAGGAGGACAGAAGTAGGATCAGAAATAATACTGAGAAAATGATGTCTTTAAGTTTATAAGAAATCAGCAATTGAGGTTGCACTCATGGCATGATTTTCAAAACATTTCCTCAAATGTCCATTGAACCTACCTAGCAGATGACAAAAATGAACTCCGTTCAACATTATATATGCACACACACACACACACACACACACACACACACACACACACACACACACACACACACACACACACACTTGTCTGTTACCACTATAGTGGTCACAGTTTTTGTTGTATCATTACCAAACTCAATGTCTAAGCGTTTGATTTACAACTAAAGACCAAATTCATAAACAGTTGAAATCCGACTGGAAGAGGAGGGTTTAGAAGAGAAATTCGAAAATTAGAAATATCTCCATTATTATAAGTCGGATAGAAAAATTCTATCGGACCAATCTTGTTGTAAATTTAATTGCTTATAAATGTTGTTACATAAATATTTTCTCTATCATAATTATTGAAAGAGATATTTGGATTTTTAGTATTCTGTCTTCATTAAACCACCACTCCTACTCATATCATATTAAATATTAGCTTTTATGTATCGTGAATAGCTTTATTCCAAGTTGAAATACCAAATATTGTCTTCATTGAGCTTTTACTATGAAATAGATGCAAATATGTAGTGTAATTAAGTCGGTTTTGACTTGAAAATGTTTATGATCTCGATATTTAACTATTTCATTTAACTCTAATGTTTATGTTTGTTAATGACTGAAATAGAACCTGGAATAGTGGGTGTTTAAATTGTGGGGAATTTGAAAATTTGAAACCAAGTTTTTGTAGTCACAGGGGAATCCTTGGTTCCAGTAACATCCTTGTGAAGGGCAGGGCACTGATGATGAAGTGTATGCTCTGAAAGCGCTTTGTTGGAAACAATAAACAACTGTGAAAGAATGAGGCCTTGCTTTTCTTACCTGAGATAATAATTCCTTCACCATCTAGCACCTTAAAAATGGAGTTATTTCTACTTTCCTGTTTCTGCCTTCAGTTTCCAAACCAGCATGTAGAAAATCTGCTTTGTTCAAGTAGCCCCTGCACAATGGACTTTAGTAAATATGGCCTAAGCTAAAAGGGAGCAGAAATGGTAACCTGCCTTAATTTTAAAAAAATAGGTAAGGCGAGGAGAGTCAGCCTTGAAATTCAATATATGAACAGCCTTGCTGCCGATTGCAGTAATTCTTCAGAGGTGATGGCAAATACTTTAAGGATTGTAGTGCTTGATAGTTAAGTAGGGTTACTGCATACTATGTTTAGACAAGACATTTGAAGAGCTTTAGCATGGAAGTTGACCACATAGCAAAAAGTGGAGTTTTCGGAACAGAGTCAAGTGGTTTAAACATGCTGAAACCAATTGCAGGTCCAAAAAAAATATTATTATTTTACGACTAACCACTAATTTTGAGACGTAGTGAATAATTCTGTATGTTACTTTCAAAAACTTATAGCGTTATTTATTAATACTATTGCACCATAAAGGAACACAATTTAAAGGGGGCGGGGGGAGAAAAAGAAATCAGTTTTTGAAAAATGAATAGATGAGTCTTTATTTAGTACTACATTAAGGAAAAAGCACATTATCATCTCAAAACTTAAGTTCCTAGCATAACCAGTGCAGGACCTACAAAAACCAATTCTAAGATGTGGGCTAACTGAAGATATGCATCATCCCACCTACATGTTCCTGATATGTATCTTCTTTCAACACTTTTATTGTTGGAGGGTAGTAGAAAATAAACTGGGTTTTCATGTGCAGTTCTCCCTCCTCCTATTCATATTCAAGTAGCTTTCCCTTCCCATGTACATTTCAGAATTTGTACATTATTCGGGAACCCTTAATTAAATTTTCTTTGATATTCACTTGCTTCCTTTTCATTAATTATTCAATATTATATAAGAGTAATGATAAATCTTAAATATTTTTAGACATTTTTAAACTACTATATTATATTAGTCATTCCTTGTCAACATGCTATAATTTAATAATAATAAAGCACCTATTAATCTGATATAATGTGTTTTGATGACATTCCTTCCTCTAAATTGGTAATCATATTTTCTATAAATAATTTTAATATATTTAAGAATGTTTTTTTTTTCTCCATAAAGGGCTTACCTGGGCTGAAAGGGGACAGAGGGGATAGTGGTCAGGCCTGGAGATACCCTGGAGAGATTGGCCCTAGGGGGCCACCAGGGCTTAAAGGTGACTTTGGTGCTCCTGGAGCTCCAGGATTTGATGGCTTGGATGGAGTAAATGGAATGCGTGGATTGAAGGGAGAAAAAGGAGCCCCTGGCTATCAGGGAAATGAAGGTGAGAAGGTGAGTCCCTAATCATTATAATAATGAATTCTTATTCAATATACCTTATATAATAATTATTTTTTGTGAGTACCTAAGGATTTCAGATTAGCCATGTTTGTTAAGGTGCTAGTCGAAATGCTTAAATTTGTAACCTTAAAACCTTAATATGGAGAATACATTTGATATAATTATTTCATAATAATAATTAACACTATACATTGGTGAAACCATTATGTTTCATAATTTATAATTGAGAATAACAAACTCCTAAATACCATGAATAACAATCGGCCTTTATTAAATCTGAATTGTTAACTCTGGGCAATATCTACTGTCTAAGACTAAACAAAAATGTTGGGGGTTATTTATATGATGAAAACTGATATGAAGTTTTGTGTTGAGATAACAAGTACTTCTCATATGTTAGATAGCAGAGAGTAATTAATTAGTCGGCTGTAAAGAAAACTATATTTTTCGAAAGCATGAAGAAAAGGAGAACTGAAGCTCAAAGAAAACATAAGTTTTAACATTGGTCCTTGGTTGCCGAGTTATCTGTAAAAAGAAATATGAAAGCCTGTTTATTTTACTGGATTTTCCTTTAGAATGTCTATTAATAGTTGAATTCAGAGGGAAAAAAATACATCTAACTTCAACAAAAGCTCAAACAAATCTCTAATGAACAGCAATAAAATGTGACTTTGGAAATATTACTTACTAAAGTCTTCTAACATTTAATGAGAGATGCCATCATTTGAGAGTCATTTCAGCAAGTGAAGAAAATATGCTCAATTTTAAACAGCCCTTAAATTACTGACATTTTAATTGATGACCTATTTTTCTTTATTGTCCCATATTTATATTATTCAATAAATAATCTAATACTTTAGGGACAAAACTTAGGTAGTCATTGCTCACTCATGAGAAATGATTCAATATATATATATACTATTACAGGATAGTGGAGTATATATGATACCGTGTGATTGTGGTAAGATTTATGTGGGGCAGACAGGCAAGAAGACTGCTACAAGAGTCAACCAACACATCGCTGATCTAAAACATAACAGAAAAAAGTCATCCACCATTGCCAAACTCGCAAGTATTTGTCCCCACCAAATTAAATTTGACGAGACAAAGGTTTTACACAGAGAGGACCACCTCCGTAAAAGATTAGTCCTGGAAGCCCTAGAAATAAATAAGAGGACAAATACTATAAACGGCGTGGGCGGTGTCATACTTTCAGAAACATGGAAAGCCATATTAAAATAAAATAAAACTCCAAAACATATGATCAATTGAAGTAGCCATTCAAATCAAATTTATGCCTGACGAGGATGGACCCATTTCCATCGAAAATTTGCAGAACAAAAATTCCAACCACTGGAGCAGATAGCTGAAATCCTCACAAGATATATATATATATATATATATATATATATATATATATATATATATATATATATACACACACACACACACATATATATATATATATATATATGTTTAGTGACTGAGGAACTTAGAGTTAATATCGGATGAGTGAAAGAGGTGTGGGGGGGGGGGGGTACAAAAGGCTGAAACCAAAAAAATACGAATAACTCCAGGCTAAACATGTATAAAAAAAATAGTTGTAGAAATTCCAAATATAATATTTTCCAACAGGTTTGCTATCCAAACTAAGAAAAAAAATAATAAAAACAAAAAGAACTAGAGACATGGCAGATTCATAGCTGACAGAGGCATTGAATGGCATAAAGCTGGCCCTTCTATGATTGTATTAACTTGTAATTAGTACTTCAGTTAGTTATATAAAATAGAAAGAAATAAAGTTAAACTCCTGTTATTTATTTTATGTTAAATTTCATATATTATCCTATTAAAAAAGAATGTGCCTTGAGTATGGAATATGTCTTGAACTAAGCATTTTATTTATAAGTATGTATATGCAGGGAAAAAAAGGAGAGCAAGGAGATATTGTTCCTGGAAAAATAGGAATGCCAGGAGCACCAGGACTCCCAGGAATAACTGGTCTTTTTGGAGACAAGGGTCCTAGAGGTAATATTAACATTCATTTACATTCAACATTAAATATAAAATAAAATTCAATGTCTAATTCTCTAGTAAAACTATACTATTTCACTCAAATCCAATTTACCATAATTTTCCAGAATGCTACATTTAATTAACTAGTTCCTGTACACACATATCCACAGAGAAAAAGGAATGTTTTTATATATTAGTATTTAGATCTACAGTTTGTTTTGTTGTTCATTGAAATTTAGCACTCTGATAGTTCATTAAAAAACTTGTTTTAGCAGATTTCCCTTAAGGGAAATCAGCTATTGAGGTCGTACTCATGACGCGATTTTCAAAACATTTCTTCAAATGTACATCGATCCTACCCAGGAGATGTCGAAAATGAGGTCCGTTCAAAATTATATATATATATATATATATATATATATATATATATATATATATATATATATATATATATTTTAACGCTCTGGCATCTGTCAACGCTCTAGCGGTCGCAATTTTTGTTTGATCGTTACGAAACTCGATATTTAACCGTTTTATGTAAAATGACAGATCAAGTTCGTTAAGGCTGAAATCGGACTAGAGGGAGGGGTGGTTTAGAGGAGGGGATTTTCGAAAATTCAAAATATCTCCATTTTTATGCATCGAATCGAAAAAATGTATAGAACCAATCTTATTGCAAATTAAATTTACTATAAATATTGTTATACATTTATTCTCTATCTTGAATATTAACCAAGATATTTGCATTTTTATGAAGTCTGTGAGACATGTGGTCGGGTATAGTTCGGATTAGGTCCGCCATTTTCGTAATGCTCGGCTCAGGTGGAAGCTTCTTCTAACCTTACCTGTCGTTTCTAACATTACCTCACCTTCCTTACTTTGTGAGATCCGCCCCTCCCCTTCTTTAGTTCTTGGACTACTAAAATTTGAGTTATTAAAATATAAATTATTCTTACAATTCAGAAGCCGTTTCAGTTGGGAATTTATTTTAATTAACTGAAAGATTTCTCATTACCGTTTGTATTTAATCAGGTGGTGTTGTGTTACCAGTATGCAGATTTCTCTATTGTAAAACTTCACATGGGAAATCTGCTTAGTTTACGCAGCCCCTGCGTGACGGCCTTTTTTTTTGTTTTGTTTTGGGGTCAGATGTTATGATGAGTAAAGGTATATGCAGTTTTCTAGTTAATACTGCACATCTTACTCTGAAGTGAAAACAATTAATTAGGGCCCCAAAACGATCCACTATGTATTCTGTGTTTTATGGAACATATTTTACCTGGAAGGTTTAAAAAAAATCTACAAAAATCAGCAGTGAAATAATTCTTCCTCTGGAATAACTATACAGTTAATAATAATGCTTACCATACTTATATTTTTATCAGATATTTATTTATATCAGTTAGGTACTTATCACAAAGTACATAGTATGATGTAAACAATAAATTCATTAATAAAACAAAAATAAGTTTTAAAAATGAGTGCTTCCTTTGCAACAAACCATTTTATTAATTAAGAATATTAATAAAGTTTACAAAGAACAGTAATAAAATAAATTATAAAAAAAAAATTTTAATAACTAACACCCTGGGCTAATTTGACAAAAACAATGTTAAAAACGGCAAAGTTAAAACATTAATATCCTGTGTATTTGTATATATTGTCAACAATTATATCATGCAGGAAAGTATTATTCAAAATATGCTTAAAAACATTTACAAGTCTTGAGAGTCACACCTGGAATCAGTTTTTCTTGAACTCTGCAAAGCTCTCTTTAACCTCCTGAATAGTGTCAAAAGTATCTTTGTTTTGTACCCTTACCATAGTGGCTTGTTGTTGTGTTGTCTTGAAAAGCTCTTTTAGGACCAATTTGATTCCATAGAACAGTAAGATATCAGCCAGGAAATGGACAGGTGTTATCCAGTTCCAATTGGCAAATGTGCGCTAAGAGGAGTAGGGTTAGTGGAATATGTTACAGTTGCAAGACATTAATGATCTCCTTCTACCCCTGGACAACGCTTAACCTCCTATTTCTTACCAACAAGCAGCACAGGTGCCCCTAATGGAGAGAGAAAGGGAATCTGCATACCCGTAGGATGGGATGTTTAACAATCAATGAGTTTTAATACTCTGCCTTGAGCATGATCATAGGGGACCTTATAGACTGGAGAGTGGATTTAAAATTGATATCATGAAGTAGACCTAAACAGAATTTTCATCTTTTGTAAGGAGTAGAAGAAATAATTCACTTAAAAGTCTATTTAATATGAGAACATAGATATTGGGGAGGAGATCAATTGGCTGGGATTATGTAAATGGCCAATCTAGACAATCTGTGCTTTGTTAAACGGAGTTTCCTGGCTCAAAGGACAAACTAGTTTCCAACATCGTAAGTAAAAATAAATCACTCATAAACACAACAAACAAATCACTAAATATGAATTACTATTCCTTCAAAAAGTTTAAATGTAGAAGAAAATTCCTTCAGAATGCAGGTTTGCTGCAGTAAGGGTATTATTTATATGGATGAATGTTGTGTATCCTATACACTCCTAATTTTATTAGATTTGATATTTTCTGGTAATAATTTTAGCTTATAGAGTATTGTTATGTTCAGGAAGAGATGGTGTACGAGGTCAAAAGGGTATTAAAGGTATAAAAGGAGAGCTTGGAAACCAAGGACCCCGTGGGCTAGATGGTGACACTGGACAGCCTGGAATAAGTGGCCGAAAAGGAAGAACAGGAAATCCAGGAATGAAAGGAATAGAAGGAGATATAGGATTGATGGGTCCACCAGGTAATTTTTATTTGTTATTGCCTCTTAAGAAAGTCAAGTTTTTTATTCTCAGGGGATTTAGGTTTATGATATTGAATGGTGTTTAAACTGCATTGACTAAACTAAAAAAAGTTTAAGTCATTAATTTAAAATAAATTCTCTCTTTAGGGAAACATGATTACCATAAATATAATAAACATGAAAATTGTAGATGGACTTCACTAGAATACTCAAACTATAACTTAAGACTCGAATAAATTTGAAAAGGACCAAACTTCCCATGGAGTTGCTATATTTTAAACAGAGAACTCTTATGTACCAAAGGAAGAGCACAAGTTTAGAGAGGGTGTGGCCACAGTGCTAACAGAATTGCCACGTACCAATAAATACAAATATAAAATTGTATTGCTCTCTTATTTCTTTAATTTCCTATTCACAGATCAACTTTATCTTAAAATGCTCAACAATAAAATAAATATATGTAATACACATTTATATTCAAAGCCTTCCTGACTTGATGAACATTTAAATTAAATTCTGCTATTTAAATTAAGCCTACCATTAGTTACCATGTCTTTTATATACTGCACCCTGATATCAATCGGTGAGATTTTCACCTATTTTATTGTTCTCTCTATATTCATTCAAACTTTCATTCAGTTTCCTTTATGCATTTCCAATAGCATATAGACTTCAATCTATATTTTTGACCTCCTTCTTTAGTAACATATTACAATAAATGATATTAAACCATTACTGGTACTGCTTAAATTAACTTTGGTAGACACCCTACAAAAAAAAAATTGGACATCAGCATTGTTTACAGAATTCTTTATCTTTATTTTTATAACCTCCTCTGGCATAGAAAATCTGGTGTAAGCATCTTCATAATCACTTTCTATATTTAATGTGTTGATTTTACATGCCAAATAGCTTCCAACCAAAAATCTAAAATTTACTTTCCTATTTGAACTAAAAGAGCTTTCTTTAATCACTAACTTTATAAAATGGCATACCCATGATGCCAGTACATACAATTGCCTATTGCATATAGTGGGGATACAAATATTAAATTCTCATATTCTAAGCTATTAAATAAAATAAATAATATACATATTTATTTAATTTGGAAACGATCAAACTAAAATTCCAAACTTAAGAGCACGCATGCACACACACACACACACACAAATTTTAACCTCTGTCTGTACATTGACATTTTTCTCAAAATTTCACGATCCTCTTTTGTTTTGTATGCCATAGACACAATATCTGAAATTTGTGGTTTTGGTGTATATATGTTTGTTTTATTGAATTATTTATTAACGTTCACTTTTTGCTACTATGGCTAGTTATCTACAGGTTACTACCCTTTTCTATCCAGCATGGCATTAAGGGATTATAAGGGGGTTATAAGGGAAGCCTGAAATAAAAAATTTCAATATTTTGTTTCCTATTGTTTTTCGGCAAAGATGGGCATAACAAAAGCTGTTTATTTTGTTATTTAAAGTAACTTTTGCCATATCCACTTTTGTTCTATACTGAAGTATTAACAAGATATACGCTAAAAACTATAGCAGGAGTCGAAAATTTTAAGAGGCACAGAAGACTGAACCAGACTAAATAAAATTCAGTGTAAATTAGCATTAAACCCCCCCCCCACCTCATCATGGTTATAAGCTGTGCCAACATTGCTAGGAACAAGCAGGAGTGGGGGTTATAAGGCAGGTTTGATATTAATAACAGCGATATTTTGTTTTCTATTAGTTTTTCAGCAAATATACACATAACAAAAATTGTTTATTTTCTTATTTGTAACATTTGTTTCATACACTTTTGTCGTATACCGAAGTATAAACAAGATAAACACTAAAATCTATAGCGAGCGTGAGCAATTTTAAATGACATAAAAGACTAAACTGAACTCAACGAAACTCTGTATATCGGTTAGTATTAACGCCTCTTTAATTATAAGCTATATTAACATTTTTAGGAACAAACTGGAGTGGGGGTTATAAGGGAAGCCTGAAATGAAAAATATCGATGTTTCAATTCCTATTGGGTTTTTGGCAAACATGCACATAATAAAAGGTGTTTATTTTTTTATTAGAGTAACTTTCTTACATACATTGTTTCTAATAATGAGCTATAAATGAGATATACACTAAAAACTATAGTGGGAATTAATTTTATTAGTACTCATTTAAGTGTTTTTATTATAGGCAAATTAAACATCGGTTGAGTTAACTTTAATTGATATCCTTTGTTTGTTTTTTATTGTTTTTCTTTTACTTATTTATTTTTATTTTTTTCATTTCATTTATTAATTTAATTTGTAATTATCTTACTTATTTTAATATTTTATTCTATTACTGTTATTTTTTTTATATTATATTTGATTAGATGGTTGATTGGTTAACGTAAATATATATCTTATATATAATAATGAATGTTTGTATGTAAGTCCTTTATAGACTTGTAAACAGCTGAACCGAATTTTATGAAACTTGGCATGTATACTACTACTAACTCAGGCTAGGTTTCTGGCTATAGAAGTATTCTCTGAGACGAACAGGAGTGGGGGTTATAAGGGAGGTCTGAAATTAAAAATAGCGATATTTTGTCTCCTATTGGTTTTTTGGGAAATATGCACATAACAAAAGTTGTTTATTTTGTTATTTAGAGTAACTTTTGTAATCTTATATATAAAAATGAATGTTTATGTGTATGTCCTTTATAGAATCGCAAACGGCTGAACCGAATTTTATGAAACTTGGTATGTATATTACTACTAAAACAGGTTAGGTTTCTGGCTGTATTAATATTCTCTGAGGCAAACAGGAGTGGGGATTATAAGGGAGGCCTGAAATTAAAAGTAGCGATATTACATCTCCTATTGGTTTTTCGGCAAATATGCACTCAACAAAAGTTGTTTATTTTGTTATTCAGAGTATCTATTGTAATATACTCTTTTGTCGTATACCGAAGTATAAATGAGTTATACGCTAAAAACAATAGTGGTAGTCAACAATTTTATAAGGCACAAAAGACTCAACCGAATTAAACGAAACTCCATATGTGATTTGGTATTAACACTTCCCTGATTATAAGCTATATTAAAATTTTGAGGTACGAACAGGAGTGGGGGGTTATAAGGGAGGTCTGAAATTAAAAATAGCGATATTTCGTTTCTTATTGGGTTTTCGGCAATTATGCACATAACAAAAGTTGTTTATTTTGTTATTTAAAGTAACTTTTGATATATGAACTTTTTCCGTATAATGAACTATAAATGAGGTATACATGAAAAACTATAGAAGGGGTCAGCAATGTCATAGGACACGAAAGACTAAATCGAAATCAACGAAACTCCGTTTTTTTGACAATGATAATATGATTATCTGTGATTATGTTATATATTAAAAAAGATACATGCACAGGAAATGGGTAATATAAAAATATTGTGTATTTTGTTGAATTAAGCACATAACAAATACTTTTATTATTAACATATCCCCAGTACTCCGGACTCGGGTGTAAATCACAAGGAATCGAGACTGGAAAATGTAAAAATATTGTACAAAGTAAAGCCCAAAACAAAGATACCATCGTCACTCAGCCTCAAATGATTACCTGGGCGAAGCCGGGTACCTTAGCTAGTTGTAAAATAAAAATGTGTTTAAACATAATGATACATGTAATATGCCATGTTGCAATGGAACATGTATTCAAATAAATAATTCCTCATAGGTTTACCATGAGAAAAAAAATATAGTATCTTGTGCATACTTCGTTGTATTACAAATGTGAATATAACAAAAGTTACTCTAATTAACAAAATTCTGTTATGTTCATTTTTGCCTAAAAATCAATAGAAAACAGAATATCGTGATTTTACATTTAAGACTTTTCTTATAAACTCCACTCCTGTTTGTAGCTAGAGATTTAAATGCAGCTTATAATCATGGAAGAGTTAATGCTTATTCACATACCGAGTTTCGTTATGTTCAGTTCAATCATTAGTGCCCAATAAAATTAACTCCTGCAATACTTTTTAGCATTTATCTCATTTATACATCAGTTTACAACAAAAGTGTATATAACAAAAGTTACTTTAAATGAGTAAAACAACTTTTGTTATGTGCATCTTTGCTGAAAAACCAATAGGAAACGAAATATCACAATTTTTCATTTCAGGCCGCATAACTCCCACTCCTGTTTGTCTCTGAGAATATTAGTATTACCTATAGTTTAAGTTGGGTTAGTAGTAATGTACATAACAAGTTTCATAGAATTCGGTTCAATAGTTTAGGCATGAGAAGGTAACAAACAGACACCAACACCATTAATTGTTGATATTGTTTTCAATTCTACGTGAAACAAAAAGCATTGTGAAATTTCGAAAAAATAATCAATGTACTGACAGACATTAAAATTTTATACACACACATAGTTTTGAACTGACTTCATTTTTGACATCTGGGTTGGATCGATGGACATTTGAAGAAACTTTTCAAAAATCATGTCATGAGAACAAACACAATAGCTGATTTTCCTTAAGAGAAAGTTGCTAAAACACTGTGATCAAGAATACATTTTCTTTCAACCTTACCTTTAATATCTGGAAAGTTTATTTATATAGTATTTTTAATAAAGAATAATAAGAGACTCAGGTTGGATATTTGAATTTCATTTGTGATGAACTCACTAAATAAAATCCTTAGTCCTATCCAGTTAGGAAAAGGTGGTGGCAACCTGTCCCAATTTAGTAAATGTTAATCTTTTATTTAAAAAAATAAAGATACTCACTTTCTGATTATTCGTGATCATAAAAACCATAAATAATGAATAGATAAGGCATTCTGTAATATCCAAACATTTTTGATTAAATACAACATCCTATACATGAACTGCGCTCTTATATTTTGCTTTATTTTGTAATTTACACTTGTTGAGAGAATAAAATAATTTAGAAGCTGCAATTATCAGATTTATTGATAAACAATAAGTTTATATAAAATGTGATAATTAAGCAGTTTTCTGTTTATTGAAATATTTATTCAACAGGAAAAGTTGGTGATGTTGGCATCCCTGGATCTCCAGGAATTATTGGGGAAAAAGGTTGGAAAGGAGAAAAGGGATTTCTTGGACCCAAAGGATTGTTTGGGCAGATAGGAAAGAAAGTAAGAGATGATTTAAAAAATCAATTTTAAAACTAAGAAATGCATGAATATAATTTAAGTCAATAGTTTAATTTGACATTAATCAACTTCACAAAAATATTTTTAGATAATGATAAAAAATAAAATAATAAAAATCGTCAATCCTTTTATTAATGAAATCCAAGAGAATGTTTGATATTAATGAAATTTTTGTTTATTACCTTTCTTATGCCATTTTTAAAGTTTAGTTGAAGTAATATCTCTTTTCACATTTATATATATATATATATATATATATATATATATATATATATATATATATATATATATCTCATGCCTATTTTTGTACAGGGATATACTGGGCCTCGTGGTTCTGTTGGGCCTAAAGGACCAAAGGGAATTACAGCAGAAAAAGGGAGAAAAGGAGAGATTGGATTTCCAGGTATTACTTTGTTTTTATGAGTATCATTCTTATTCATTTTTTTCCTTCATAATGACTGTTTTTTTTCTTTTTGTTCTTCAATCTAAGGTCCTGTTGGTCCTGTGGGCAATCCTGGTATCCCAGGAATGGATGGTATTGAAGGTCAAGTTGGAGATCCTGGTGTATCATTCAATGCTCCTCCAGGAATTTTTGGTGATGAAGGAGATGCAGGATTAGATGGACTTCCTGGATTAAATGGTTATAAAGTAAGACATATTACTAGTGCTACCCTAAATATTTAATTCAATGGCTTATTCATTCATTATTTATTTTATTATATGAACTTCCCTTATTCAAAAGTCTATTCAGGTACAGCCAATGTACATGGACAGCACTATTATTTGAATATCTACTGTGGAAATAGGACATCTTCACTGGGAAAGGAAGCTCGTAGAAATACCGTAGCTCACAGTGAAAAGGATACACCTACTATATTTCTATAAATATGTCAAAAATAACTTATTGCACTTATTTTTATATAACGTATAAGTGTATATGGAATGAGACTACATTCTTGATTACAGATTAACTTGCCTAGCTCTCTATCATTAGCAAGGATTAAATAAGCTACATAAGAGGATTACAAACCTTTGACCTATCTCACAGTGAAAATGATACACCACTCATGTTGCCTTTAATCCGTTTTAGTTCTATCCAGGCTTTCAGTGTCTTCTGTGCTATGAGTCTCTAAGACAATTTTATTATATTATTTCGTGATTGTTTTTGTTTTATTATAATGGGTCGGCACACAGCGGTAAGAAAAAGAGAATTATACAACAGTTCAACAGAAGAAAATCGTATCTAGAAATTGGCGAACTTTTTCAGAAAAGTCATGCAACAGTACAACACATTGTAGAAAGATATAAAAGGGAAAATAGGCTTATTAATAAGAAGAGGAAAAGCCCCAAAAAGATACTTTCCGATGCTGACAAAAGGTGGATTCTGAGGTACGTAAAAAAAAAAAACCCAAGAATGAGCGCACCAAAAATTGCAAGTGAAGTGGAAAATTATTTAAAGAAGACTGTTAGTGCGGAAACTGTGAGTCGCGTCCTAAGGAAACACAATTTTCATGGTAGAGTTGCTAGGAAAAAGCCGTTCATTAGTAAAAAAAATCAAAAAGACCGGCTAAAATTTGCAAAAGAGTACGTTACCAAAGATTTTGACTTTTGGAAAAAGTTTATTTTTGCTAATGAAAGCAAATTTAACATTTTTGGGTCGGATAGACGTGGATACGTTTGGAGAAAATCTGGAGAAGCATTTTCCAAGCAAAATCTCTTACCGACTGTGAAACATGAAGGGGGGAGTGTGATGGTGTGGGGATGCATGACAGCCTCTGGTGTTGGAAGTCTGCATTTTATAGAAGGTATAATGGATAAACATTTATATGTGGACATATTATGGCAAAATCTGAAGGTGAGTGCTGAAAACTTGGATTAAAAGATATTTTTACTTTTTACCAAGATAATGACCCCAAGCATTCTTCGTTGATAGTGAAAGAATGGCTTACATTTAACTGTCCCAAACTTATAAAGACACCTGTGCAATCACCAGATTTAAATGTCATTGAACATTTGTGGGCAAAATTGAAGACAGAAATTCGAAAACATAATATTACAAACAAAGAAAATCTAAAAAAGGCACTCTTGGAAGAATGGGAGAAAATTACCCCAGATTTTACCTAAAAACTCGAGGAATCTATCCCAAACCGCTTAAGAGAAGTAATCAACAACAAAGGACTTCCAACAAGATATTAAAGTTTTATAAAATTACTTTTAATTTGAATTTTATTAAAGTGTATCATTTTTACTGTGAGGTCTGGAATTTCATTTTTTTTATTTTTATGCTCAGGCATTATTTATTATTGTTCAAGAGCGATTTTATTTTTTTCTAGATAAAATGTGTAATATTTAAGGGAGAACCTTTTTTAAAAAAATATATTATTGTACATAATAAATAAACATTTTGTGAAATTTGTATAGTGTATCATTTTCACTGTGAGCTACTGTATTTTATAGGCCATTAAAGTATAGCACAGATTAACCCTTCACATCTGGCAAACTTGAGGTAGCAGGATGGGTCTGCATATAAGGGTACTTTTCAGTGAAAATGACTATAGCATTATCATTCATTTAAATAAATTTTCATTATTTAAACCACTATTTGTTTAATATACACTTCTGCTGTTAGTTATGTATACAATTTACAGATGGAGCAAAATGCATATAATTAAGAGATAAAGAGAACAAGTATTTTCACTTGAAAAAGTGTTAAAAAAAATATGAGGTGAATGAAAAATGTAAGCTTCTTACAAGATGACTGATATAGAAACAAATATTTATATACAATTTTTATATTTTAAGTTGGCAATCCTTAAGTTAAGAGAAACGGTGTACAAAACAGAAAAGAAATTTACTGCAATAAATAAATGTTTAGATGAGATAATAGTCTCATTAAATGAAGACATAGTTAGGAAATCATTAATAATAAACCATTTTAATCAATTATTTACTTCATAAAATGATGCAAGTTGGAAGCATCTACTTTTGTAGCATGATGAAGTATTCTTGCTATTTTGTTTTCTTGATATAATGGCATTGGACATGAGATGAAAAGTCTGTAGACTGAGTTATAGATTAGACAGTTAAATATCAGTTGACTAAATGTTTCTTCTTTGTTAAGGTTACATGAAGCAAAATTTTGTTGAAATGTGTAGTGTATAAGTTGCCAGTAATGGTGAGTTTTATAGTTTTAGCAGATTTCCCTTCAGGGAAATCAGCTATTGAGGTTGTACTCATGGCGGAATTTTTGAAATTTTTCTTCAAATTTCCATCGATCCTACCTAGTAGATGACGAAAATGAGGTCCGTTCAAAACTGAATATATATATATAAAATTGTAACCTCTGTCTGTAAATTGATTTTTTCTCGAAATTTCACAATAACTTTTCGTTTCACATGTCATAGACACCATATCTGCATTTTGTTTCTTTCGTGTCTGTTTGTTTGTTTGCTACCTTTTCACGCATAAACGGCTGAACTGAATTTTATGAAACTAGGTATGTATATTACTACTAATCCAACTTAGACTTTAGGCTATATTAATATTCTCTGAGACAAACAGGAGTAGGGGTTATAATGGAAGCCAGAAATTAAAAATAGCGATATTTCGTTTTCTATTCGTTTTTCGGCAAATATGAACATAACAAAAGTTGTTTGTTTTGTTATTTAGAGTAACTTTTGTGATATTCATTTTTGTCTTTTAACTAAGTATAAACGAGATATACACTATAAACTAAAGCGGGAGTCAACTATTTCATTGGGCGCTAACGATTAAACCGAACTTAAAAAAACTCGGTATGTCAATTAGCATTAATTCTTCCATGATTATAAGATATATTAAAATTTTTAGGTTAGAACGGGAGTGGGGGTTATAAGGGTGACCTGAAATAAAAATTCGCGATATTTCATTGTCTATTTGTTTTTCGACAAACATGCACATAACAAAAGTTGTTTACTTTGTTATTTAGATTAACTTTTGTTTTATACATTTCTCCAAGAACAATGTGTGGAGCAAATAATTTGCATAGAAATAATGATACGCTCAACAATTCATTCCAATTTGAAGTATGAGGTACCTCACCTGGAAAAATTAATTCAAATCTATGTTAATATTTTGTCCTTAATAACTGAAATCTATGCATAATGCACAGGAGACGGGGAATATGACAATTTGGAGGACAGTAAAGACTTACATAAAAATTAATTTTATTATTAACAAATGCCAACAACGGGTACTAACCCCAAAGACTGGGACGGGTAAATGTCAAAATATTGTACAAAGTAAAGCCTTGCCAAAAAAATACCATCACCATTCAGCCTCAAATCAATTCCCGGGCCAAGCCGGGTATCTGAGCTAGTATATATATATATATATATATATATATATATATATATATATATATATATATTTGTCTGTTACCGCTCTAGCGGTCGCAATTTTTGTTTGATCGTTACCAAACTCGATATTTAGTCGTTTTATGTAAAAAGAAAGATCAAGTTCGTTAACGGCTGAAATTGGACCAGTGGAAGAGGGGGGGGGTTTAGAGGGGAGGATTTTCTAAAATTCGAAATATCTTCGTTACTATACGTCATGTCGGAATTGTACAGAATCAATCTTATTGCAAATTAAATTTGCTATAAATATTGTTATGTACATTTATACTCTATCTTGAATATTAACCGAGAAATTTGCATTTTATTAAATTTGGGTGGCTAACGGATGAGTGACTTTCCCGCCAAAAGCTAGTTCGGCCGTTTCCTTAATTGCTCGCCTCTCGTGAAATTTCTCTATTGTAAAACATCACGTGGGAAATCTGCTTAGTTTACGCAGCCCCTGCGTGATGGACTTTTTTACAGTTTGAAGTCCCAGAGTTGAATAAAGAGGTTATCAATATTTATATGGTTCCTGGAGTGAAGATAAAATGGTGAAAAATTTGGACAAGAAAATATTCTTTAAAAATTACACCATTTTAACACAATTTAAGCATTATGTAGAATTTCTGAACAGTGAGAAACAGACGTTATTTAAAAAATCACAACGATCTAAACGATCTTTAGAATTTTCTTAAAAAAATAAAATGGTAGTTGCCTAAAAGTACAGATATTTCTAAAGTCACCATTAAAGAAAAAATATATATTGTCTTCTTACTAAAAACAAATTTTACTTAATAATAGGAAGTATTGTAATCATGACAGTTTTCAGCAGAATTATCCATTTTAGTAGTATATGACCCTTTTTGTTTTTATCATAAAAAGGTCTATTTTTCTATTTGATGTGTTGGAACAGAGATATTATATATCACTTCCAAATGAAATCAAACATACATATTAATTACTTAATTTGATTGGAATAATAGAGAGTCATGTGGTGTCAACATTTTTTTTTTATAATAACTTTTAAACTGATGTTTGGCAGATCACTTAATGTAATGTCACATCTATATTTTAATACAATTTGTGATATGATAGTATAATAAATATTCTCCAGAAGAGCAGGGATTGTGTGTGTGTCATGTAATTTAAGTCCATTTTGTTCCTTTTTCGTAAGTAATTTTTATTGTTTATTCAAGATTTTTTTCAATTTTGTGTGCAATGTCAATCTCCAAATGTGCATACATGGACATGTCATTGAACTGATGTGTAATGTTTAGGACCAATCATCTTTAGCTAGAGGCCTTGTAGCCTCTGTGTCTATATATTGTCTCTGTATACCTTGTATGTCACACTTTCATATTCTATTAATGAGTTGATGCAAATTGACAAAATGCCATGAGCTTTACTATATTGTTTACTTCTGTATATATGTTTTTAAGATAACTTGGTAATATATTAAAGGATTTTTGCCTGTTATACCATTTTAAATTCATAATAATGATCTTGGTAGATAATGTTTAATAACGAATACCTACTTATGAAGGTCAGTTCCCTCATTTTTGTTTGTTTCCCTGCTGACAACTTCCATAAAATTATTGTATAATTTTCATCTTTTAATTATTTCATTGTGATAATAAAATTATCAGAATTCTTGATAAAGTGCTGTCTACTATGTACTACACTAATTGCAATAAAACAGTCAGTGTTCTGGTACTGTAGAGTACACATGGCGAGCCATACCATTTATGTCAATTTCCCCCATTCCCTCATATAGACTTTATCTGGCAAAACTGGTTAAAACTATTTTTGTTTCAATTTATGTTTGTACCACTAAAAAAAATTAATAAAAATGGGCATTTAGTTTAAATCAGCATCATTTCTCATGTTGAAAACACACCCCTGCAAAATATGTGATAACATGTCATGGAAAGGGAGATTGGATAGGGATAAATCTGTTCTACCAAAATAAATATACATTCTGCTGATAATAAACACTTTTCTAAACTGAATGAACACTAATATTTAATTTATTTTCAGAATTAAACAATCAATGTAATACAAACTTCTTATTTTTTTTAAGCTGAGTATGTTCTTTTTTCAAGCTTAGACAATGTATGGTATCAGCATCAGCTGTCACTTAAAGAATGTTTTGTAAAATCATTTCATGAGGAAATCCACAATAGTTGAATGAGTCTGCTGAAAAAATATATATACAGTTTTGAACGAACCTCATTTTCGTCATCTACTAGGTTGGATCGATGGACATTTGAAGAAAAATATCGAAAATTCTGTCATGAGTACAACCTCAATAGCTGATTTCCCTGAAGGGAAATCTGCTAAAAATCTAAATTAAAGTAAACTAAAGCTGATTCTTTTGTTTTGTACTAAATGAATTAATGATTAGATACATTATAATATTAAAAATAATTTAATTAAATCTTTGGTGATATATTATAGGGGGTTAAAGGAGAGAGGGGAGAGAAAGGACTACAAGGTTTGCCAGGAGAGGTTGGCGAAGAAGGGGAAAAAGGACTCCCTGGAATGAAGGGAACAGATGGATTTGAAGGTAAACCTGGATTTCCTGGATCATCTGGACCCAAAGGAGAAAAGGGAGAGCCAGGAATGATGGGAGATCCTGGAGAAATGGGCAGACCAGGTATGTTTCAAATAAAGTTGTCCAAAAAATATTCTTCTTTTAATGAAAACAATTTTAGACATCTTGAATCACTAAAATGTTTTGGAAATCTTTCATGAATTTAATTTATTCTTAATAATTTAATCTTTTATGAATTTAATTTTGATTTTGGACAGAATAAAATAGGACCCAATAGTAAAGTGGGTTTATAACTATGAGAAACTAAGCATAAAATAATTATGTTTATACTAATTTACAAGGGGGCTGGGAGTGATCTGAAAGTAGCAGGTTAGACAAGAGTACACATAGTTTTTTCCCCTACACATTACTCATAACTAAAAAGAAACAATAGGTATTTAATCAAAATTTGTTTCTTATAAGAAAAAAAGAGATTTTGTTTTGTAAGTAATAAATGTTTTTGAACAATAAAAATGATCACAAATCAACTTTATGTTAAGATCAACCAAAAGGTAGAAATCACATTGAACATTACTATAGAATTTCTATAAATTATTTGGATATTACTTACCTCTAAACTGTTTCATAAGCACTTTCCATGCTACATAAATTACCTGTATAGTATTTCATTTTACTTCAAATTATCTGGCAAACCCCAGTTAAAATGAAATGTGTTCTCAGTAGGAGTTTCTTGTAAGTGCAGTTTCTATATATAAATCTTGAATTTTAAATAATAACATATTTTATGTGAACTATAGGGGAAGTTGGTGAAACTGGTCCTCGTGGTATGCCAGGTGATATGGGACCCCAAGGAAGAAAAGGGTCAGTTGGTCCAATTGGATCACCCGGAGGAGAAGGAGAAGTAGAGCAAGGTGTGAAGGGAGTTCCTGGGATGCGAGGGCCCCGTGGCCAAAAGGGTATACGAGGTTCTCCAGGGGAAGATGGTCTTCAGGGATTAAAAGTATGTTATTTTTAAATAAATGATAGTAATATTATTTACCTAGTATGATAAAGTTAGTAAAAAGAAAAATTTATACTTAGAACCCATCAAAAACAGTTTATTTACTACAAAAAGTATCTTGAGGTGAAAATGTAATAATGAAGAACTTAATTTAGTAATTAAAGTTTAAATAAGTAAGAAAAAGAGAAGTTTTGCAATATAAGTTTATTTACTTAATTTATCAAATTAATATTTACTCTTTTAAAGCATCTCTCTATCCTCTGAAATTAATCCTTAAACGAGCTCTGCCTCTGCTAAGTTCCACTAGAGAGTAAGTTGTTAGATGGTCCTAAATACACATGGTACACAATTGCATTCCATTTACTTTCACTTTCACATGCAGTAGCAGAGCAAAGTCACATGAAAAATTTCTAGACTGCAAAAAGGGTGTTTAAGAAGTTCGGTTAGATATGTCATGTTGTCAGCTAGAAATAAAACTCTTTAGATTTGTCTGATTTTCTATTTGAATTAGGCAGGGATACATTTCTTTCTTTTTCTTTTTTTTACTTACAAGAAAGGCATCAAAATTGAAAATGTTGTCTGTCTGTCCGTCTGTTATTCAATCAGTCCAGATGATTTCTATAAGTCAGTTGTCTCAAGGTATAATATAGGCTATATGTTGAATTTGAATTTTCAACTAGAAGTGAGGGTATACATTGATGTCAAAACAAATTTTCGTCAATATCTTTGTTAATTATTGTCGATATCAAAGAGATTATTGGTGTTCTATGAAAATGCTTCAGTAGAATTGGAAAATGGTTTGCATATGAGTTAAGGGACTGAATATTGTTAGCATACGTTATTTTATACTTTCCTATCACCCCCAGGAGTGCGAGTTTACTTAAGCGTTGTAACACATAATCATCCATATCATTCTGAATATATATTTTATCGAAAATATAAATAATGAATTGAGTTCAGAATCTATTTTAAGGTCTTAAATGTTAATTAGTTTTATGCATTTTAAAATTTTGACTTCCTTATGCAGTCACTAAATATAATTCATTAGCGTGCCGAGAGAGTAGATTGATAGAATTTATTTTTTTTTATCAGGAATATGAATATGTTCAGCATGGGCCATTTTATACTTTACTACTATCAACTGGAAGGGGGGAGGGAGTTAATTGGATGCCAAAACTTCTGTTTGCCAATATCTTTGTTAATATTGATTTCGTCAGAAAAAAATGTAAAGAAAGAATTTATTTTACTGTCCTAGGCTGTTATTTATATTTTTGAACTTCAAAATGCTGACTTCCAACTCAAATGTTTGGTTACCAAATAGTGTTGCATAAGAAACACTCAAACAAATTATGAAATTCTATGTATATTCATAAAACATTATGAATATGTATTTCATATTGATCTAGGGAATGAATTTTGTCAATGTGGGGTATATTATAATTCTCTACTATTGATAGGATTGGAGATTGGAATAGTCTTAATTAGATTCCTCAGGAAACTTTTTTATTTCCACCCACAAACATTTATCAAAGTTCTTAAATACTTCCAACATCGGTCAACACTTCATACATTCCTCTTCGGCATGATAACAGAATGCCTGAACAAAACTATATTATATTTTTTTCTCTGGATACTAAAATTTTATTTTGATGGGTAACTTAGATTTATTTTATCCGAAAAACGATAATAAATTTGTCAATATTCATCCATTAGACATTCCACGCTTTGTGCTTAAAACTTTAAAAATGACTATTTAAATTAAATAAATGGATTATTTAGTGCTGCTGCTAATCCAAGATTTATATTTCGATGGTAAACTATTATCAATTTATTTACAGATAAGAGCGATTCTAATCATAAATTTGTCTTACTGCTTATTTATCAGGTAAAACAAATGAATGGCTGCACTTTTACTGTTCATGTTATAGAATATTTGTGTTATTGATGAATATGACAAGATGATTTTGTGTGTTCAATCTTTATATTTCCATGGGAAACCATTTGTATTTCAATGGTTCAAAGATGAATAACATGGCTAGTTATTGTATAAAGTTGAAAATTCTTCATAGATTTGGTGGCTTTAGGCAGGCACTTTTCTTTGTATCACTTAGATATGAAATACAGCTATAGGTTTCTTCCTTAAAAATCAGTGTTTCCTGACAAGTTCACATGCTTGTGTCAAAATCTCGGTCTGAGTTTGAAAGAGAGTGGTAGGTGACCGCTTTTGCAGCCCCCTCCCTATAAAGGGTTAATATTAAAACCATATATGTAGGAATCTAACAGTACAAGGTTTTAATTGTTACAACTTATACTAACATTAAGTTTAAAATTAATCCTCATCCAACTATCTTAATATGTGTAAAATTTCTTTTCTTTCATTTATTTTAGGGAGACCGTGGAGATCTGGGAGATATAGGCATTGAAGGTCTTCAAGGTTTACCAGGAGGAAGTGGAATTCAGGGTAATCCTGGCCCCCCAGGACCTGCAGGTAAGACTTGTCAGTTTATATTGTTATATTTATTACACTAAATAATAAATGCTGTTTATTAGAGTTCTTTTGGATTGCAAAATTAAACACACAAGCTTTATCACTGCACACTTTATTTGACAATGCACAACACACTCTGTAAATAATGCTAAACTATTACTCACAGTATGCACTGATAACTTCACTGTTCTTCTTATTTGCACAGTACAATAACTCACGATCATTGAAGTTCACAAAAACACGGCACTGCACTAATCTTCAAAAAGAACACGGCACTACACTGTTCTTTACATAAACACTGTACCAAAACTAAAAAGCACTGCTTACTAAATCTGTACTGAACACACGGTTATTCACTTGAAGAAAACTGAGAACAAACTAAACTCTCGGGATGAGCTTGTGCTGCTTTATAGCCGAGAGGCTAACATCACAGGGACGGCCAAGAATGGGCTAGAGGTGTAGTCGAGACACTTCAGGCACCAATGGTCCTTCCATCAGTGGGCTCCTTTCATCTACATTGCATTTCTTAAAAATGTGATTAACTCTGTTTAATTTTTCATGTACATAGCTTTCGCAACAATATTATAAATATTAAAAATATGTATTATGACTAACCCTTTTGGCTTATTGTATGAATCCCTCCTCTCCCCCCCCCTCCTTTCCTCCCTTCATACCTCCCTCCCTCCCTCTCTCCCTACACACTCACGCATACATGTGCGCGCACACACATACACACACTTTACTTATCTGATGGTATATATTATAGAACACTGTTTGATCAGCCTCATTAAGTTTGTTATTTGTAAGTTTATTGTTAAAATACTGGAATTTCATTTTCCTGCAGGATTAACTGTTGTGGGCGGAAAGGGATATAATGGAGAAATGGGTCTACCAGGACCTGACGGAATTCCTGGACTACCTGGACCTAAAGGCGCTCCGGGTGACTATGGTGATGATGGTCCTCCAGGTCTCGTAGGTGATAAAGGATTTGCTATCCCAGGCATTAAGGGAAAGAAAGGAGAACCTGGTAAAATATAAATAAATATTTACTCATTGTATTTTTATATTAAATGAGAAATACTACTCATTTCAGGCAATCAGCATATCTGTACTCTGGTAATATTAAAATGGTGATAAAAGGTCTTGATACCCAATCAATAGAATTATAATGAAAATAACAAATTTGCAATTATATTTGTATAATATATGAAAAAAAAACAGGCTTTTATATAATCTTTATATTTGTAAGCTGTTTGAAGACACGTATGATGTATTTGCTGCTATATGTCAGAGTGTAGTGATAAGGCATTTCTCAAGGCCAAAAGGATTCATTTCAGTTCAGATGAGGTAAGGGGACAGCTTCTGCCTACTCTTTTATCAGAGACAGCTGCTGATCCAACTCCTCCGTCATACTGTGACTAGCTGGTAAATCATATGCTGAGATTTCATTTGCCATATAGGAATTTATTGAAATGTGCTTCGTATTGAGGATTAGATGATATGTCAGTTTTTTGTTTGTGAGTGATAGTATGGCTTAACTAATAATCAAGAGTTCAGGTTACATAACTAAAGTATACCATGAGGCTCTAGCAGATAAATTCAGTATGATAGACAGGATGGTCACTTATAGTTATAATCCCCAAAAATTATTTGAAAATAATAATGTAAAAATATATTGGGATGAAGTGATAACAACAGACAACACTGTGCATTATAACAAACCGAATATTCTCATTCTTCTAGGTCATACAAGACCTATGTGGTTTACAATATTATTGGCATTGCAGATCTTAATAATGATAATATTCATAAATCTTATGTCAGAAACTAAAAAAAAAAAATATCATGAATCAGTTATTCATCTTAAAAATGATATGGACTTAAGTCTGCCAAAGGTGCTATTATTATCTTAAGTACAAATGGACTCGTGCCTAAAACAACAATAATAGTCACTAAGAATTTTTCCAAAGAAATAATAAAAGAAACAGTACTTCTTGGTAAATAGTACTTCTTGATACTTCCAGAATTGTCCACAAAGTTTTAAAGTAAACAAAAATGCTTCATATCAGTTATACCTCATAGGTTGATTTTTCTTCCCCACCCAGTCTTCTGATCACAATAATAATTTGCAGGAAAGATCTGTCTCAATTATGTGCACATGTCAACACGTACTAAAGGTGCTTGGTTCAAGGACATAGATTGCACACTAGATTTTGTTTAGCTGTATCATTACTGGTCATTGAGGTTAGGCTTTTATCTGTTCTCTTCATGCCTCAGCATTGTTAGGTAATTTGAGTCATTCCTCCATAATATGGCGTAAAACCTCTAGCTGACCACTCATGATCATTTATAGACTATTGTCAAAAATTGTGTATAATATATTTGAATAATATTTCCATTTTACGCAAATACATGTTTCATACAAATGGGCAACAATCAATTCCCTTTCAGTAGGAATAATCCAGGAAGAATATCAATTTAAAAAAAAATACTATCTAATTTGATATTCTTAACATTTTTCAGGAGAAGTTATACATGGGAGAGATGGAACACATGGCAGAAAGGGTGTACGGGGGCGTCCAGGTTTTGATGGAGCAAAAGGAATTGAAGGAGAACCAGGAATACCACCACCCGGGTATAATATATATACAAAATAAGATATAAATATATAAAAAATTTGGAGCCATTGCACTGCTTGTCCTCTTGGTGATGGAGTTTTTTTGTGACAAAACAATCTAAATTTAATCGTACAATTGAGACAATCAGTTCATAACCTTGAATGGAAGAAGAATAAAAACAACATAAAGAAAATTGCACATTTCCCTGCTATTTTGATGTTTAACTGCGATGCAAACGGAGGGGTGGGAATTTGTAAATGTGTATAATCAAATGCACATTTGTCTTTCTGTATTTTATTTTTATAGGATATCTAATATGTAAAGGGTTGGATAGAGAGCTATTACAATGTGAGTTTAAAAAACTAATTATACATTTTGGTTGGAATTAAAGACTAGACAAGGATAAGGAAGTAAAAAATTATTTGATTAAGATAATCCATTTTTACACTATCACTGCTAGGAAACCCCATTAAAATAAAGCAGCCACTGCCTTTCACATCAACTACCACTTATGACAACTACATATAAGTGATCCCACTACACTTGGCAGCAAAAAAACCGGACCACCTTGCTTTTCTCATAAAACTCTATAAAATATGATAGTATTTGCAAGAGCTATATTTACACACCTAATCCTCACTTAATCCTCTTAAGGATTGTAAGTTAGAGCCGTAAGACTCAAATGCACGTTAATATCCAGCTAGAGGTCCTCTCTTGACCTCAGAGCACCGCAGAACTCGCCTTCGGTTTGCTCACACTCATAAAGATTGGACAGATGGAGAATGGAGCAATGTTCTCTTCACAGATGAGTCAAGATTCTCACTCTTTGGCCCAGATGGAAGGGCAAGAGTGTGGAGAAGGCTTGGAGAACGGTATGCTCATTGCAACATGTCAGGAACAGTGCAATTCGGAGGAGGCTCAGTAATGGTATGGGGTGGCATTTGTTTAGGAGCTTGCACGGAGTTACATGTCTTTGGCAGGGCTGCACTGAATGCTCACATTTACCTCTCCGACATCTTACAAAACCATGTCGTCTCTTTTGGGCCATTCATCGGTGACGAATTTGTACTAATGCACGATAATGCCCGTCCTCATAGAGCAAACATTGTAAATCTCTATCTTAATGAAGTTGGGATTTGAACCCTTGAGTGGCCTGCTCGTAGTCCAGACCTGAACCCGATAGAACACTTGTGGGACCAGCTCGGAGTGGCAATCTGACAACGTTTGAGAGCCCCCGCTAGCCTCCAAGAGCTGACAGCAGCGCTTCTTGAAGAGTAGGGAAAAATTCCACAAGATCGTATTGACGACCTCATTCGAAGCATGCCCAAGAGGCTCCAGGCTGTGATACAGGCTCATGGAGGGAACACTCGATACTGAGCAAGTAATGTTTGAATTTTGTTCAAGTTTGAAGTTTTTTTCTTATTTCTTTAATTCTGCTGAATTCCTTATTTTTCAATAAATTTTCTTTTTTGCCATATTTTCATTTTTTTTTTCAGAAAAACCTTACATTTCTTTTAAATAAATCTTCCTTCTGTGAATAAAAAATATTTGAGGATGCTTATACCATATCATTTTTTTTTTAGATGAAATTTTAAGTGGTCCGGTTTTTTTGCTGCCGAGTGTATTTAAAACAATAAAGAACTCATATGAATATATTATGAAAAATTAACAACTAAAAACAAAATGAGAATTACTGACCAACTATTATTACCATACAATTTATTTATTATACAAACAATAATTGAAATAGAGCATTTTTGAGAATATTCTTAGTCATATTTGAATTTTACATCTATGACAATTGGATAACTCCCAGTATAAAGAAAATAGTATTCAAAACTATAATGTAATCGGTTTATTTTACTTGTAATTATTACTTATTTTTCTCATATTGAAATATGAGTTAATAATAATATTTGGCCCATCCTAGACAAATCCTTAGAAAAATAAAAGGGTTATATTTATAATTTTCTACAGTATAAAATATGTGTTAGGAACCTAATGGTTGTAATTATAATTATTCATGTTCTGGGCATTGATATGATGCTACAGTCCTTGTAATCAAGACAACTCCATCCTCAATTTGAGACAATTTCCATTTGTGCTATTGACATAGAATCATCAGTGATGAAACATAAAGGATAAGACTTATTATCTTTTGACATTTCTAATTGTTATAGGATCCCAGGAGATATTGGGGACAGAGGTATGCCAGGAATGCAAGGTGCTAAGGGTATTCAAGGAGACGATGGTGAAGAAGGAATATTTGGGAGCCAAGGATTAAAAGGCAATAAGGGACTACAAGGACCAGTTGGGGAGGATGGTATGCCAGGCCTTGATGGGGGAATAGGGCAAAAGGTAAAAAATATATATATATATATATATATATATATATATATATATATATATGTTACCGTGAATGACCGAAATCAGAGAATGTCGACATTCACCGGTGAATGTCAACAAACACCAAAACGTCGGTGAAAGATCGAATATTTCATTACATTCGGACCCTCACGATTGTATGTCGACAATCACATCGGTGTATGTCGACATTCATCGGTGAAAGTCAGAAATAAGAGTATTTAGCAAATATTTCGGACATACACCACCCGACCATTAAAAATGCATTGTCAATTGTTAGAAAGGTGGTGAGCCTAATGTTGGTTAACCATTCGGATAACAATGTTTTTCTCTTAGTACAAACTACCTATAACTCCTACTCAATTATTTCTACTTATCCATTCTCATTCCCAGCACCATAATTCATTCATCTTCTGATAAATAGATTATGAATACTCACACACACTAACACTCAATGCCGAAAAAAGTAAACTGAAATAAACTAAATAATTCCCAATTGTTAAGATTCTCTAAATGCTTATCTTTAATTAATTTTTTTTTATGCTTCAGGGGCCTAGAGGAGATATTGGAGAATCGTTCCCCCTTGTTATGGTGGAGAAAGGTTCTGTTGGTGAACCTGGGTTACCTGGTCCTCGAGGTAATATTTATTTTCTAAATTACACTCCACTTCATTCATTTCATTTCAAAAAATCAAATCTACATCTTTGTAAGGCCCCTATTTCTATTTTCTATTAAACCTCTGTATCTATCTATTTGTATCGGGTTTGTGTTTGTGTGTATGGAAGTGTGTGTGTGCGTGCATGTGTGTGTGTGTGTGTGTGTATGCGCGCGCGTGCGTGTGTGTGTGTGCATGTGTGTGTGTGTATGCGCGCGCGCGTGCGTGTGTGTGTGTGTGTGTGTGTGTGTGTGTGTGTGTGTGTGTGTGTGTCTGTATGCATGCGCTTATAAAAAACAGAGATATTTATGTAATTAACTATTTGAATGTTAATGTAACTTTTTAGGTATGGATGGATTAGTAGGTCTGGGTGGCCTCCGTGGTCCTATGGGTGATACAGGCATGCTAGGTGACCAGGGATCTCCTGGCAATCCTGGTCCTAGAGGTTCGCCTGGACCCCAAGGTCTTCATGGTATGCCTGGAAATCCTGGGCTTGATGGATTCCCTGGGCCAAAAGGTAAGAATTATTTCATTTGATTTGATATTAGATTTTAGATAATAAAATTATGATAAATGAGACAATAGTATTAATCGTGTTACTAATACGAGCCTTTCTACTTCATCAATTGTTTACCACTCACGGAAATCAGGTGACAAATCATTCATCATACTTTAATAAATTCTTATAATTCTCCTAAGGCACTTAAAATGAAAGTAAAGTGATTCAGTATATACATTTTACATGACAAGTATATGATATGACATGTCAAGAAGAAACCAGAATGAAAGAGTGGAATGTTTATAGTGTATAGTGTTCAATACAGCACAATTCATGTCAAGAAAGAACACACATGCCCCTGAATAAATCCAGTTTCAGGGAAGAAATCAGCTTTTGAGGTTGTACTCATGACGCGATTATTGAAAAATGTCCATACCTAGTAGATGTCGAAAATCAGGTCCGTTCAAAAGTATACACACACACAGGGTCTCCCAAGTTCCCATGCCACCCCCTCCCTTAAAATCTCCAGTTATTTTAATACAAAGCTGAAACTTGGTGTGCCATAATTGGGACCCTGAAGAATCCTTTCAATCCATATTCAACCTCGTAACCTTCTCAAATACTTCCCCAATGACTATAACTTTAAACTTTCCAGTGGAATGCACTACTTTTTATGGCAGATTCCTGTGGAAAATTAAATTCTAAAACAAGTTTGTATAGTTAAATTTTTCAATTTGACACATCCTTTAGCGTAAAACGCACAAATGTTTATTTCAGAAACGGCACATTTTATTGAAAAATGCTGTGATCATCATTTCTTTTAAATTTCAGAATCCATTCCTTTCCCGTAGATTTGTTTCATCGATAACTTTGTTGGCTACAACTTATATTTTGCAGCATTTTTTCAATAAAATGTGCCGTTTCTGAAATAAAGGTTAATGCATTTTACGGCTAAAGGATGCATCAAATCAAAACATTCACTGATACAAACTCGTTTTAGAAATTGATTTTACACAAGAATCTACCATAAAAAGTAGGGCATTCCATAGGAAATACCAAAGTTATGGTCACTAGAGAAGGTTACGAGGTAATTAGAATAATTGGAGATTTTAAGGAGAGAGCGTGGCACAGGAACTTGGGACACCCTGAATGTATAAATATATATATAAATATATATATATATATATATATATATATATATATATATATAATAGCTAAGGTACCCGGATTCGCTCGGAATTCATTTGAGGTTTAATGATAGTATTTTTTTTTTTTTGGCAAGCCTTTACTTTCCACAATATTTTAACATTCCCGATGTATACCCATCGTTCCTGTGGATTTGTTAATAATAAAATTATTTGTTATGTAAGGCTTCACTGTCCACAATATTTTTATATTTCCCGTCTCCTGTGCATATAGTTTTTTTTTTTATATATTTATAATTCATAATCATAGAAAGTATTCTGTCTGCCAAACTATGTTTGAATTAAACTTCAAAGTTTGCTGGTACAAAGACCAACAGTGATTGGAAACAGAACAGAAAATGTAATATCGCGAATTTTTATTTCAGGCTTCTCTTATAACTCCATCCCGCTTTATCAAAAAAAAATTTAATATAGCTTATAATCATTTAAGAATTGATGCTAATTCACATGCCGAGTTTTGTTAAGTTCCGTTCAATTGTTAGTGCCAGATACAATTGTCTGCTACCATTTTAGTTTTCAGTGTATATCTCGTTCATACTTGGTACATGACAAAAGTTACTCTAAATAACAAAATAAACAACTTTTGTCATGTACATATTTGCCGAAAAACCAATAGAAAACGAAATATCACTATTTTTAATTTCAGGGCTCCCTTACAACCCCCACTCCTGCTCCTCCAAAGACATGTTGGTACCACATATTATCATGGAGGAGTTAGTGCTAACACACATACTGAGTTTTGTTAAGTTCCGTTCAATTGTTAAAGCCCAATAAAACTGTCGGCTCCCGCTTTGTTTTTTAGTGTATATCTCGTTTATACTTTGTTATAAAACAAAAGTGTAACAAACGTTACTTAAAATAACAAAATAAACAGCTTTTGTTACGTGTGTAATTGCCAAAAAAACAATAGGAAACAAGATATCGCTGTTTTTAATTTCAGGCCTCCCTTATAACCCCCACTCCTGTTCGTCTAAGAGAATATTAATATAGTCTAAAGTCTAAGTTTGGTTAGTAGTAATATACATACCAAATTTCATAAAACGAACTGTTCGTCCCTCGTGAATTGGTTTAGAGATTCTTTATTACCAAGGTACGTATCATATACTATGGTATATTAGTTACTATTATATATAATATTACAAGTATAATACGGTTACTACTACTGTTATTAGTTGGCAGATTTCTCTATTGTAAAACTTCAAATGGGAAATCTGCTTAGTTTATGCAGTCCCTGCATGACGGACATATTATAGTAATAATAAGCTGTTATATTATGAAGCACTGTATTTAAAAGCTACATACAAAATATTGTTCTGATTAAACTTTTAAGTTTTGAGATAAATGCGAAGACGTGAGCGATGTGGGAAATCTGCTTAGTTAACACAGCCCCTGTATGGCAGACTTTCACCATATAACAGATATCAGGTATCATAAACAAAAACTGTACTTACTAGATCTTTGAAATAATAATAAAAGTCTGTCACGCAGGGGCTGTGTAAAACTAAGCAGATTTCCCTCGTGGAGGTAAATAATAGATAAACCTACGTACTGCTAACAGAACTCCACTGTGAAGATCAAGTGAATAAAGACAAACAGTAATAAGAAATCTTTTCCTTGCCAGCGGGAAGCATCTCAAATGTAAACAAACATATCTGCCAAGGCTCAGTGGAAAGAAAAACAATAATTGAAACATATCAGAATATAACATATTCATTTCATTGAAAACTATGTACTATACATAGTACTGTAATTTACAATGAATCAGAATAATTTTTATCTTAATCAATCAAATTTTAGTAGTCCAAGAATTTGACAGTGGTGGGGGGAGGGTCACCCATATTTGCATCTATCTCATATAATAAAGGTCTTTATAAAACAATATTTGGTAATTAAGCTTCGAATAATATAATTTATTATATAACAGCATTGTTTATGTAACAAGAGTAGAAGAGGTGGGGGTTTATTGAAGGCTGACAACTGAAAAATACAAATATCTCGGTTAATATTCAAGATAGAGTATATATCTATATAACACTATTTTTAGTAAATTTAATTTTCAATAATCTTATTGAAAATGTGTATAGAATAAATCTTTATTCTATACACTTTTTTAATCCGACTTATAGTAAGGGAGAATTATCGAATTTTCAAATTTCTCCTCCTCTAAACTGCCCCTCCTCCTGGTCCGATTTCAGCCGTTAAAGAACTTGATCTTGATATATATATATATATATATATATATATATATATATATATATATATATATATATATACAGTTTTGAATATACCTCATTTTCATCATCTACTAGGTAGGATCGATGGATATTTGAAGAAACATTTCGAAAATTGTGTCTGCTAAAAAGTGGTGATTGAACGAATATTTACAAATTTATATTTGCAAATACTATTACTTGTCAATGGTGGGCTGAGTTAATAATGGTTTATAGTTGAAAGGTATAGATTGGATTAACTTAAGTACTAAATAATCCGTATATTTTCATCACTTTGCAGCCATTATCTTGTTTTATATGTGAAGCATGAAATGTCTACTGGGCAAATATTGATAAATTTATGATCTTTCAGAGGTACAAATAAATTTTGTTATCTATCAAAATTCAATTCAAATTGAAACATATATTTAGCTGGATGTCTTTTATAATATCGAGATGAATGTGGTAGTTACTGGAAGCCGGAAATAATAATTTTTAACTTTATACTATAAAATTGTTTTTAATACAAAAAATATACTTTGCAAAATCAATATTAATGATACTATTGGCAAACATAGTTTAAAATAGTCATACTTTTTGGCCTCCAGTGTCAAAAGTATAAAATACCCAGCATTAACAAATTTCTTACACTTGATAAATATTTCTAAATAAATAAAGAAATGATTGATCAATTTCTCTAAGCTATTTAGTCATTCTCATGATACAAGAAATTAGAAATCAACATTTTAAAAACTGTATATTTAAACAGCATTCCAGAAATGTAAAATATATTCTAAATATAATAATCTATTTAGATATTTTTGATAAAACCAATATTGACAAAAATAAAGATAAATTTATGTTTTGACTTCGATGTAAACCACCAATCCTGTCAAGTGTAGAATGAAGTATAAAATAGCTCATATTGACAATATTCATTTCATTAATTTATATACCAAAAATGTCTTGACAATATTATGGTATTCTTTTGAAATACTAATATATTCTATTTGGCAACCAGAAGTTGGAAGTAATAATTTTTAAATTCTTAAGCTTAAGCAATGTTGTAAGACTGCTATTTATATGTACAATACACAATTTTTCCTTTGTATTTTTCTAATAAAACCAGAATGAATAAAGATGCCGATGGATATTTTTGACTTTGAAATAAACACCCATTTCTTGTTAAAAAATCAAATCCTCCTGAAACATGTTAAGAGAGATAAAACTAAAATTTCTCAATTATCTTTAGTCTGATCAGAAAATGTTATGAATAAATTTCATTGATCATTTAATGAATGATTTAATTTAAACAATTTATATATATATATATATATATATATATATATATATATATATATATATATATAAAAGTATTCTGAACTTTTGAGATTAAAAAAGACTTGCTCCTTTATATTATACAATAAATAAGTTTCATTTATGCAACACATATAAATTAGTTGGTTTTGTTATAAAATAGTGGTACTCTGTATAATAATTTTTTTTTCCATTCTACAAATCATATTTTGCTTACATTAAAAATAAAAAAATATAATAATAGTAATAGAGATGAGAAATAAATAGAAATTGGGAAGAAAAGAAGTGCAAAAGTATAATTTCAGATAAACATAGGTAGTTTGAATAAGAAAGACCTGCTTGCTCCTTTTTTAAATTATTGTGATTTAGTAGTTGTTAATCTAGAATAAATTCCTTATATTACTTAAATAGTTAGGTAAATACTTAGTAAATTTGGCATGAAAAGCTATGAATTCTTTTTTGTTTTTAGGGCGTGAAGGTAGTAAAGGAAGACCAGCTCCTAGATCGAGAGGGCCTCCATCAAGAGGATTCTTCTTCACTGTACATTCACAAAGTGACATGATCCCAAATTGTCCGAGGGGAACTTCAATCCTGTGGAGTGGTTATTCTCTTTTACACTTCATGGGCGATGCAAGGGCACATGGACAAGATTTAGGCAAGTTGTTAAATAGTTCATTTTTTATATTGTTCAAAGACTCTGATGTTAGAAGATATATTTCATTCACAGTAAATTAGATAATCTGATTATGAACAAAATTTTATCATCTGTTAAAAAAAAAAAAAAAAAAAAAAAAAAAAAAAAAAACATTTGACAATAAACAACAATTTGTTTATTACTATGTGTATAAACATATTAACTGCAGAATATTTCAAATGACCTCTAATAGCAGTTTCCTTTCTGTGGACCTTTCCCAAACTAACTCCAATAAACACTTAAGTTATAGAATAGAAATATCATATGTGGTCAACTAATTACTTGCCACAAATCCATGAGTTGCTATACAAGCTCTGCTGAGTTATGTAGTTACGTTAATTGTAGAAAATGAAAGTGCCCCCCCCCCAACTTACATAGTCTTTCACAAGACTTTTCATATTAATATCTATATTGGCATGCATAATCTCTTATATTCCTGAATCGTCTTGTCTATGATTAACTCAAGAGCAAACTTGTTTTGTTGGATAAATGTTTGGTAGCACCTTACATTATTTAAGATAAAACATTGACCTTTATAAAGTCACTTCACAAATTCAAAAGCTGATGGCCATCAAAAGTTTAAAAAAAATCAAATAATTTTTACAAATATTTAATAATTAATAATTTTTACTAATATACTTTTACATCCAATTCATGCCTCTTCAGGAGCATAGCACTCATTTTATTTTTAATTGAACGTCAGTTTGTTTAACGTTTATTGAAAAGCATGTTGTGCATGATAGTTTTTTGGACTTTCCCATCCTTCACCGTTATTCTGTTTGAGGTATAATAAGTTTTTAATTGTTTTTACAAATATGTAAAAAAATGTTCTTCATACTAAGAACATTATGACTGCCAGTTTATTCTAATATCAGATTTTTTATTTATTATATAGATAAAAAGGACCCTATTGCAGAACCAAAGGTGCTCATAATGCATACATAAGAAAGCCAAGAGATGCACAGCCAATGGAAATATTTGTTGTGCCAATATATTTTTTATTATTTCAGGTGCACCCGGCAGTTGCCTTCGGTCATTTAGCACCATGCCTTTCCTTTTCTGTTCTATGAACAATGTTTGTAACTATGCTTCTCGAAGTGACTACAGCTACTGGCTTAGCACAACTGAGCAGATGCCTATGTCAATGACACCAATTAGAGGAAATGATGTAGAAAGATACATATCAAGGTAAATCATTCATTTTACAATAATTTGTTTTTTGTGGTAATGAACTATAGTTTTGGGGGAGAACTTGCAGTAGACAAGTGATTTCAGTTTTTTTACCTCAGAGGTGTAGTTTCCACTCTAAGTTGTTAATAACAGCTTAGGTAGTGCTTTTAAAAACAACTTAGATGAGTGGATTTAGTAATATCAATTACTAATTACTAGAATGTTAGACTAAAATCTCCAAAACTATAATATAAATAATAATAATATATATCCGGATATGGCCCGCGGTTGCCCATAAATGGTTTAGACAGTAGTTCTTTGAGTATTACTCTAGTTTTGGAAGGATTGTAAAGGTATTAATTTGTATTTTTGACAATTTGTTGTTTTTTTTTTTTTTTTTATTTTTGCAAATAAGTGTCAGTAAAAATGTATTTACACTGGGGTTTATTTCATGCCTAAAAATATTAAATTTGTCATCTTCCACTTATATAGTGGCTTACCAGATTCAGTACAAAGGCTTTCAAAAGGGCTGTTCCAAAAGGTCAAGTTCATATTTGTATTCCTAGGTGGTGTAACATATCAATTGGTCAATGAGTATTTGAACTGGCAGGTGAATATGCTATGTTGCCATAGGCAAGAAGTGATATGGTAAAGGAATGATTAAGTGTTAACATTGGTCATTTCACAGCCCCATTTTGAGTTGCTAAGAATCCTCAGTAAATTTAGTGATTGTTTTAGCAGATTTCCCTTAAGGGAAATCAACTATTGAGGTTGTACTCATGACACGAGTTTTGAAAACTTTCCTCAAATGTCCATCGATCCTACCCAGGAGATGACGAAAATGAGGAGGTCCGTTCAAAATTATATATATATATATATATATATATATATATATATATATATAGAGAGAGAGAGAGAGAGAGAGAGAGAGATTTGTCTGTTAACGCTCCAGCGGTCGCAATTTTTGTTTGAACGTTACTAAAGTTCATATTTAATCGTTTTATGTAAAAAGAAAGATCAAGTTCGTTAATGGCTGAAATCGGACCAGCGGGAGGGGGCGTTTAGAGGGGGGATTTTTGAAAATTCGAAATATCTCCGTTATTATGCGTCGGATCGAAAAATTGTAAAGAATCAATCTTATTGCAAATTAAATTTACTATAAATATTGTTCTATACATTTTTCTATATCTTGAATATTAACCGAGATATTTGCATTTGTATTGTGTTTGGGAGTCGGCTATGTTCCGGACTTTTCGCGGAGCTAGTGCGGCCGTTTTCATAACTATTTGTCCCTCGGGAATAGGTTAGAGAGCCATTACTACTACTGTCATTATTAGACAGATTTCTCTACTGTAAAACTTCATGTGGGAAATCTGCTTAGTTTACTCAGCCCCTGCGTGACGGACTTTTACTTACTTTCTTCTATAAAACGTGTTCAACTTTTATTATACATAATTAACACATGAATTGCAAAAGAAATAATTATTGTGTACTGGATGACACCTAATATATATCCATTTCAAAATTGTCTATCATTTTGATTTCAGATGCTCAGTGTGTGAAGCACCTACCAGGGTAATAGCAGTGCATAGTCAAACAATGTCTGTACCCAATTGTCCATATAACTGGGAAGAGTTATGGACTGGATATAGTTTCTTGATGGTAAGCCAATTGTCAAGCCTTTGTGAAGTATTACAGTGTTTGGTTTAAATATATCATATTTGGCGAAACTAATTAATCAGTTTAATACAGAGATTTATCTTTCATCGTCATTGCTCTTTTGCAATGATTTATATTTAAAAATTACTCCTTATAAATCTAGTACATCAGTTGAGTTTTGTGTACCAATATAACTAACTATTATGAAAAAAATATTTTTTCCCCCTTTTCTTCCTATAATCTCGTAATATGATATTATTATAGTTTTAATATTGTTTGTTTCTATTTCTTGGTAATGAAACCTAGTTTAAGGATAAGGGAATGTCAGTTATAAATTCAAAATTAAGATAAGATTTAGTTATATTTAGAATCGAAAGAATTAAAACATGTAATGCTATTATGTTTCAGCATACTGATGCTGGTGCTGAAGGAGGAGGTCAGTCTTTAGTCAGCCCTGGCTCTTGTCTACCTGAGTTCCGCCCATCACCTTTCATTGAATGTCATGGAGATGGGAAATGCAATTATTTCCCATCAGCATTTTCTTATTGGCTAGCCACAATTAATGAAAATCAAATGTTCCGCAAGCCACAACAACAGACCCTAAAAGCTGGCATGTTGAAGACCAGAGTGAGTAGGTGTAGTGTCTGTGTTAGAGCAAGACGTTGATGTAGTGACTAGTCATAGAATATAAAGCATTCATCAACTAATGTGATTGGATTAATTCCTTGTATATTTTTAATTGAATTTCCAAGAACTTCACTTTTTTAAGTGTAATTGTACAATATATTTAGAATATTAATATGTGGAAATATATATATATATATATATATATATATACTACATTAATTGTGACTATGTTAAGTGCTGTAAATGAAACAAAACATAATTATGTAATATAATTGAAGCTCACAGAGCAATGTAAATATTCATAATTTTATACTTAGTCATTATGACTGATTTAAAAAAAAAATGTATGTTTTATTTATTTCTTTATTGTAGTGTTTTGTATGATATAAATACAAGTGCCATAATACAAAATAAATTCTATTAAATCACTGCCAATATGTAATTTTATTGAACAATGTAATATCTTAAAATAAAAACATTTTTAATTTTTTTGAAGTCTCTCCTTCCAATATACTCCTATTAAGTTATTAACTATATCCACTTACTTAGTAATGATAAAACAGAAACACCTGATTTCTTTTATGTATGTACTTGAAACAAAATTAAATAATATAACATCTAGCAAAACTTCATTGAGGGAGTAAGGTATTTAAAAACTATACCCATAATATGATTAATGTCTTATAATGTCCACCAGCATCACAACACACATGCATATACCTATATACAACTTGTTCCAGATAAGATGGCAAGCAAGATTTCCCAAAATCTATGTCAAACTCAAGCTTACATTACAAATCATGGAATCACTTTCAAGAAAGTCAGGGATCACTCTGGGACTGCAAAAAAAGCCGATTTCCAACATACTGGTATGACACTAGTGAACCCTTCTCACCATATATTTATATCTCTAACAAGGGGAGTGCTAGGCATTTTCCACACTGATTTGAAGGAAAATTTTTCAAGAGTGTAGTACCTAATGAAAAACGAATTGAGAATGCACTTCTCACTCCTTCGTCTGGAAAAATGTTAAAGAATGCCTGAAAGTCTTTAGGTGTTGTTCAGGTAAGGATTTCAAGGGGAATCGGTGGCTCAGAGGTGGCAACTTCTCTTGAAACCACAACATCTCGGGATTGAATAACAATGAACTCGATAACCACGACACACAAGATGCACTTTCCCACCCGAGAGACCGATCACTAGAATACAGAGGGACCATCACATGTACTTACCACCCAATATATTGACAGCAATGCTCAAACAACTGCTCAGAAAGACAACATTCTATTTGGTACACCTTTACAATTCATGCCTGAGCCTCAGACACTCCCTGGTGCAAAACACTACAATTACACATATATCCAAACCCAGAAAACACAAGATCAATGAGAAGATAATTCTCATGTACTTTAAAGAATACTGTACAGTATAGTTTCCATTATGTCAGTGCCAACACCAATTAGTAAGGCTCCAATCACACATCACAAATAACATGATCATGAACCGAACCACAGGACTCATGTCCATCGACTGCAGTATAGCTTTCAACTCAGTATCACAAAAACACTTCTCAAATAAAATCTCTAATAACCAGCGGATGCCCAGAACAATTCTATAACATTATACACTCATCTAGCTGTTAGGGTAGGTTCAAGCCGTTTGCAAATCAAACCTGTAACCTGCGGCGTGCCTCGAGTAAACCGTACACAAATGCAAAACATTGCTACGCAGGGGCTGTGTAATCTAAGCAGATTTTTCACATGCTAGTATAACTCAATTATGATCTCATCTCAACCACATATTCTTTAGTTTCATGTAAAAAAAAAAAAAAAAAGAGTAAGGAGGGAGGGGGGTTACAGAACAATAAAAAGTCCCTCACGCAGGGGCTGCGTAAACTAAGCAGATTTCCCACGTGAAGTTATACAATAGAGAAATCTGCCTAATAAGAACTGTAGTAAGTAAGAAACCTCTAAACCTAAAACATTATTTAGGGCGTAATAACCCAGTAGTTTCTAGCCCCAAAACAGTTAACCTAACCTCTAAACCTATTCACGAGGGACGGATAGTTATGGAAACGGCCACCAGAGCTCTCGGCGGAAAGTCCGAACATAGCCTACTGGTGACCACACGCAGAATACAAATGCAAATATCTCGGTTACTATTCAAGATACAGAATAAATGTATAGAACAATATTTATAGTAAATTTAATTTGCAATAAGATTGATTCTGTACAATTTTTCGATCCGACGAATAGTAACGGAGATATTTCGAATTTTCGAAAATCCTCCCCTCTAAACCCCCCCTCCCCGTGGTCCGATTTCAGCCGTTAACGAACTTGATCTTTCTTTTTACATAAAACGACTAAATATCGAGTTTGTTAACGATCAAACAAAAATTGCGACCGCTAGAGCGGTAACAGACAAATATATAGATAGATAGATAGATAGATAGATATATAGACATATATATACAGTTTTGAACGGACCTCATTTTCGTCATCTACTAGATAGGATCGATGGACATTTAAAGAAAAATTTCGAAAATTCCGTCATGAGTACGACCTAAATAGCTGATTTCCCTTAAGGGAAATCTGCTAAAAAATACGAATAACTTACTTAATATATGAGTTACGAATAAATATTTAGAGCAACAATTATAAGATATCAATATTTGAACAAGATTGAATCTATAATATTTTTCCATCCGGCTCATAGTAGTGGTGATATGAAATTTCGAACGTCTCCCTTCCCAAACCCCACCCCCCTCTCTAATCCTTGTCCGATTTCAGCGTTTAACGAACAAGAACATTAGAGTTTAATTAAATGGTTAACTATTTAGTATGGTATATATCAAATAATAATTTTTGAGAAAAGACGGGAAAATCTTAGTTGATGATGTTACACCACATATATCATGCATCTCACTCAGTAAAAGTTCCATGAAGACGATATTTGCTATTGAAGTTGTGAATAATGTGGTTCATGATATAACAACTTATTGTTAACATAAAATGGGTAGGAGTGGTGCTTTAATGAAGGATGAAAACTACAAAATGCATATATCTCGGTTCATAATTATGTTAGAGAAAATATGTGTATAACAACATTTATAGAAAATTAAATTTGCAATCATATTGGGTCTATACAATTTTTCGATCAAACTAATAATAACGAAGATATTTTGAATTTTCGAAATTTTCCCCTCTCTAACCCCCCCCCTCCTCCCAATAGTCGGATTTCGGAAAAATCCTGTATTTTTTCCCAATAGTCGGATGGGTATGCATGTATGAGTTTATTCAACTTAGTACCTCGATGGATTAGTACACTTTCATTAAACTTAACAGCCGTTATTAACTGGTTGAATGGAGATCAAAGTATCTTTCCAAAACAATAATCGCCTCCTTCCTGAGAGGACGATATTGCAAATTCTATGATAGACTACATAAGATCGACAACCGAAGACTTCCCACTATGACCGGTGCTACCAGAACTATGGTTATACATAAGATGCAATACATCTACTCAATATTCTACAAAATAAAGTCCGTCATGCAGGAGCTGCATAAACTAAGCAGATTTACCACGTGAAGGTTTACAATAGATAAATATAAATACAGGTGACACTACCACAAATGTTCAGTTGATTTTCAATACAAGTTAATAATCTCTACAACGGATTGTAAACAAATAGGCCAGCCAACCTCGTAGCGCTGAATAGATAGATAGACCGGAAAAACAAACAATTAATGAAATATATCTGAATATAGCACATTAATCTTATTGAAAACAATTTACTAATTCCCTTAAGGGAAATCTGCTAATACAACATGCTACACTGACACATTACCCTATCTCCTTTTATCATCAATATAATGGTGGCTTGAAATAATAATGGTTTTGCATCAAAATATTAAATTTCCTATTTATATAATATAAAATATATATTCAATGAGAACTGATGATTTTTTCTTACTCAAGGATTGAAATATATATTGCTCCTCGTCTTAGTACAAAAAATTAATCATCTTCACACTAATAGAAAAAAAAAAAAAATTATTTTCAGACATTCCGTTTAATACCTAAGGAGTAGTATGATGTAGTGACTAGAAGTCAGAAGAAATCAGCCTCCTATCTTTGGTTGAAACAAAATTATTTTCACATCAAAATATAAAGATTGAGTTAACTCAATATCATTATTTGATGTAATACTAAATGAATGTATTGTTTAGTATAATACTAAATAAAACCATGATTTAAATAATATCCATATAATGCTTTTTCTCAGCATATCAGACAGATTCTGTTCCCTGTCCTTCGTGGCTTGAAATAAATATTGTTTGACACAACTATTGAATTAGTACAAAATATATCATCTGAAATACAGTATGAAAAAATTACTGAAGTATTAATTTTGACTTCAGTACATCAAAATAACTTTAAATAATGAAAAATATATTCTTAACACAATGTATTACCTTCATTTATATCTACAACCAATATTAATGATAATATTGACACACTTATGTTAACAAACAGTGTTATTCAACTTACACTCTTGTCTGTGGTAGTAAATTATACAATAGCCAACATTAACAATATTGTTGTTAAACCTGTCAGTGGAGATCCTCATTATTGGTTGATAATCAAGGCCATCTGGCACCTCCAGATAATTGAACTGTCTTCCCCGAAGATAATGAACTATTTAGAAAAATAAGTAATAGCCAGAAGGGGGCAAGGCCAGTGGTGCATGTGGAGAAGTTTGAGACCATAAAGTTCTTCAATTTTATTCAGTTCTTTTAGCGGTTTAAGGATAAGCATTATATTGTTGGAGATAAACTCATCCAATTGGCTAGGGGGAGAATATTTCTCCACTCTAGTTGATAAGAATGAAGTTCTGTATTTTTAGTTAGTAACATGTACACCAAACCTTAGAAATTTAACTAAACACACCATAACTATGTCTAAACCCATTATGTCTCAACTGGATTCGGTAACTGGCATGGTGTTAACCATTGTTTGCATGTGTCAGGGTTTCAGTAAAAGGTCCATTTCTCATCGCAAGTGACTATTGTTTCACAAAAAGAGTGTCTTCAGGACTGCCAAGCAGTTGTTGGCATATGCCTACCCAACATTGAACTTAGGTACTTGTCAAATCATGGATTATGAATTGGTCTAAAATTTCTAATAAGGGATTTGAGATGTGGTGTATTGTTCCCCTAGAAGGCCCAAGAATAGTTGACAATTGGCAGGTACTGTTTGGCAGATTTTCATTAACTGACCTTTCTGTAACCTCTGTGTTCCACTCAGATGGGTGCACAGCATTGTTCAAGGGTCATATAGAATCTTCAAGGGTTATGTCACTTCTGTTGAAATGTTCAAAGCAACGTTTGCAATCTCCTTTCACTCACAACACCCTTCCCCTCCAACCACATATTTTTCGAGCAGGAGCTTCTCTGTAAATTTATGTTTTCTATAATGCCTCAAAAGTACACAAATTTCTAATTTTTTTTTTTAAAATAATATCACAGAGATTTATTAAAAAGAAATTCAATCAATAACTGAACTGAGTCAACTGCTGTTTTTGAAAGGTTCTCTTCCTGATAAATGATAAATAAATCCTGTTAAATAAATGAGACGAGTTAAAGATTAAAGACTGATACACAACTGAACCTGAAGCCTGATAGGACAGATAAACAATTCCAATCAAGAAAAACAAGACTTGTGTATCCTCTGTACCATTTATGAAAATAAACTTTTACTTCAAAATAAAAATGAAAATTCATGAATATCTCTTACTTGGAAAACTTTGTACCAACAATAAGGCAGAAAAAATTGCGATCTTAAATAGTTTACTGTACATACACAACAAACAACCATCAACACACATCAAAATTTACACTGATAGCCACAAATCTTTATCACTTCAAAATTACGCAATTCATGACCCTTCGACAGAAAATATCAGGCAGTTACTTACAAGACTTCAAGAAAATAATGTAAACTTACACTTTTGCTGGATCAAAGGGCATTATCGAATTTTGGGAAATGATCTCGCTGATTTATCAGCAAAATTAGTCTCAAAAGATGCCTCAATTCCAGAATGTTACAACAAAATCACACTTAAAAAATATAATTACTTACTGACTCAATTAATGAATGGCAACAGAAATGGTATATGACTACGAAAGGACATCTAAAATTATTTATTCCAGACTTTATAGAGTATTTAGGACAAAAATTAACATCAACAGACTATTACTTGACACAATTATTAGCAGGCCATGCAACAATAAACTCTGGCAAAATCAAACTCTTATTTTAATAACTTTGGCCTAACACATCAACTAAACAGTTACTACGACTTTACTACTGAACAGACTTACAGACACTTGCTCTGTAACTGCAGACGACTTACGGGCCAAAGAATAGAATTTGAAACGGAATTAAAATGCCGACAAGATAATTGGCCTGTTTAGGAAAAACATTTATTTTATAAACACAATAAACAATTAAAAAAAATGCTGAAGAAATGTATAACTTCCTGAATTATTTAAAACTAAAATGGAGTTAATTAAATTATTTGTTCATCATTGAAACATTAATTTGTTTTTTTTTTTTCTTTTTTCTTTCTGTTGTAAATAATTTTATTTTACAAATATTTTATTTTATTGATAGTTAAAAAAATGTTATTATGTATCAAGCACACGTTATATACAAATGGATGTACGGGCTAATAAACTCCCTTCCTGTAGGGTTACTTCAGGAAGGAAATAAATAAATAAATAAATATTTATATATATATATATATATATATATACACACACACATATACCCACGCACACACATATATATGAAGAGACATCATAAGGAGAAAAGGAAGTAATTTAAATATTGGTTTACGTTAAACACATTTATTTCATATACTTTAAAATAAACAAATGTGGAGGAAATATACAAGCAACATTGGTTACCTGTTTAACCCAAATATGTTCTTTATAAATTAATAAAATAAATAATAAATTAAAATAAAATTTCTGAAAGAATTCATAGTAAATTATACATATTTATATCATCTTTTAAAAATCAACAACCTTTTTTCTCAATCTTATAAAAAGTTATAAGAGTGAGAGACTGATATCCTGCTATTAATAGAAGACAACAGCGTGTTTATTCATTAAGAACTCTTCAATATTCAAAGGAACAAAAGTTCTATATAGCAAGAAACAAATAGTTTAAAGAAGGTTAGTAATACCTGTGACTAAACAAAAATACAAAAAAAACAACAAGAGATCAGAGTGACACATGAACTAAATTTAAGTATTAAATTCTACAAAACAGATAATATTGAGAGATTTAAACACTTAGTCAATTTTATATCACTTTTCTATGTTACAAAAACATGCATAAATCACACCCAAAATGTGATTCTAACCAATTTAAATAAATAAAAGGTTATTTAGCCATGTAGAGCTATATGATTTCCTACTCTTAATTATATAGTTAGTTTATATTTATGAAACACCACCAAACCTCAATTCTAAAGCCAGCTTTCTTTGTAACAAATATATAAATCTTGTAGAGCATAATACTTTTTTTTTAATTTATTTATTTTTTGTCAAAAACTATTCTAAACTTCATCATAAGTGATGTAATAAATAAAATTTAGTTGTTTATCTTATGTGTGTAAACCGTTGAATAAAGCCAAGATTTTAAGTTGATTAAAATAATATAAAACACAAATAAAACAAACAAAAATGGAATGATAACTTATAGTATTTTGTTCACAGCTCTGTCATAGCTTCTGTCCCTCGAGTTATAATCCATCAAATATTCCTATATAACTATCAAATAGTCCATAAATACCATAAAAAACTTTGTTTTAAGTATGGAATAAATTAAAAATTAAACATAGAATATGCTAATGAACTTTATACACATATAGGTAATGATTAGAATGTTATTTTGGAAAACCACTTTGCTTCAATTCTATAGAATCATCAAGCATCATATGATTGTCAATAATCTGAAAAAGTTCTGGTGGCTGTGGTATTCTACCAGTTTCTAGTTTCGACCAAACAGGAATATCTATAAAAAAAAACAACATTTTTATATTATAATTTAATGTATAACTTAATTTACTATTTAATAATTCAGTCTGCATGTCAGATAAAAAATTTAATGCAAAATTAATGCTGGGTTATACAACTTTGAAATGTTGATTCAGCAGAGCACATCTAGTTAATCACAACAAACACTTATGCTGTTATTTTCATTCAACTATTTTACTGAAAATGTCCAGTGAGCCATCAAAATTATAATTGTATACATTAAAATTTCACTACTAGTCAATGGTGATTATAATTCATGTTTTAAAGGTAAAAACTCTAGACACTTGTATAAAAAACCATAATGAAAAGCTAGACAGTGAAGGTACCATAACAGGTTTGAACAGAGTAAGTTTTTCCTCCACAGTACATTTAATAGGATCACAAACTCTAATTAGTAGATAAGCTCTGTTGAAAGTATGTTTTCATTCTTTTTTCCCTCTAACAGTACCCTTGTTTGGAGGTCGCTTATTTAGTCTGCCTGTCCCATACAAAAGACCACTTGTATTTTAATGATTGCATTATGCTGACAACATGTAAAATAAAATATCAGAAGGACTGATAGCAACTTTGGAGACAGCAGGTGAACGTGGCTGGTGGACTAATAGCCACTTCTATAACAGTGAGTCAAGCTGCCTGGTGGACTGATAGCCACTTCTGTAACAGTGGGTCAAGCTTGCTACCTAAACTCAGGAGAATGTAGTTCAATATTTTTGAATAAATTTTACCCAGCCTTCTCCTACCGGTACCAAGGCTACATGGCCTGATTCTTGGATGTCAGCCGTCTGAAAGGTTTATTTGTGATTCAATTCTGTTAGGGTTTAGATTCAAACTGCAATGTTCCATCATGGGTTGAAACTATTGCTATGTTAAACAGTAGTAATTCCAAATCGGTTGAAAATTTAAGGATTGAAAATGATAAAAAAATGTTTGATTACAATATTCAAGCCCTTCTGCGACTACTTCAGAGTCTGAATCATCAGATGAAGGAGATTCAGAACTGCCAAGAAAGGAATGAAAGGGAGATATCAGTTGGCAGTTAAAGACACATGGGTCTATGACAATTTTTGTTGGGAGAGCCTACTGCAGGTTCTCGAGTGAGTGTAAAGGTTCGGCAGAACTTTTATATAGTTGTTTTTGCATACTTTTTTGCTCTTCTGTCATTGCTAAAAATGTTCAGGCCACTAATAGTTTTTACACAGAAAATTATGAGAGTGAAGATGGTCAGGGACCTTCTAAGAAAAGGACAAAACCATGGAGACAGATTGGTGATAAAAAGATGAATCGTTTTTAGCCACTGCAATCAGGATCTCCCAGATGAAGAAATTGAAGATTACAAAATACTGGACTAAGAGTAAGTTATTAAAAGCTCCTATTTCAGTTCTTATTTTTCAAGGGACCAGTACTAAGTCTATAATCAGCCACCTTGTCGAAGAACAACTACCATATGACTCCTTGTGGAAAATAAGACGTCGTCTGAACAAGCTAAGATCTCTTTTCAGGAGCAGTTTCAAGCCCTTTAAATATGCTTTGATAAGTCTTATTTTGTTCAAAGACTCTTTGTTTACTTGCCCATAAATCAAAAATGTTTTGGCATACAAATTTTCACATTGCGCAACTGCCACCAATTATATTTTATATTACTTTATTGTCGTACACTCGCTATAATCATGGCCGCCACAACAGTTTCCACAAACATGACCTCGACTTTCACATTTGTGGTGTTGTAAGCATTTCCTGCAGTGACTCATGGACAGAAAATCTTCTGCTCTGCACATGGAGAAACCCAGCTTCAATCTTCCTGCCTGTAGCTTTGTTCTTGAGTTTGGAGTTGTCTCTACTATTGCATTTTGCCTTTTTCTTTTGAGTGGAATACTTTTATTAATTTCAAGTCAGCTGTTTGAACTTTTAATTCTTCATTTTGGTTATGAAAATTCTAATATTAAATTATCTTATTTTATTTCTTCTGGTATATCCTTTATGACTATGGTTGGGTTTAACTTCTTAATTCTCTGAATATTTAGATCTTTACATTTACTAGATATTTCAGTTGAAATTATTTTAACGTTTTTCTTGATAGATTCAATAAGTAAAAACCCTTTCTTAGAACACTTAAAATGTTTCAAACAATTTATATTGATTGTAAATCAATAGAATTTTTTATGTGATCCTTCAAATACTTTTAATTATTAATTTGGATTGGTTTCTGATTTTAAAATATCTGAATATAGGGTACCTTAATTTTGGCATGTTGTGCTTCTGTTTTTGAAGTCTTGATAACTTCTTGTAACTCACTGTGGACTTAATGAAAAAGAGTTATTGTTTCTTGGAAAACCTTTGACTGTTTTGTATTCACTTATTTTAGATTAAGTTAAGCACATTGACTAGTTGTTCCACTCGATCTTGGGGCTAAACTTTCTTTCACTTCATGTTTATGTTCTCACTAACCATAAGTGTTGTTTTCTTCAATGCTGTTTCTCAGAAATGTTAAAATCTAACTTTTCATTTCTTCTTTATTTTTCCACCACAGAGTATTTGGTAGAAGAACCTGGGAGTTTGACTCTCCCTATTATGTTTATAAAATTGGAGACCAAAGTTTGCTGAATCTTTATTCAAGAATCTGCTCAATTACGTCATTTGGAGAAAACTTATAGATGTCCAAGCTCAAAGCACTAATAAAATCTAGGGACTCAAACCTGTCTCTTATGCTTCTGAAGCATCAATTTTCAGGTGGAAATTTACAGATCATAGTTTTACAATCAGGTTAGGAAGGAAATTTACTTACCAGTACAACTTTGAGTATTTTACCAAAACAATTTTCCACGTCTATGTGCCTAAATTCACTATGAGCATTAAAGCCTATCTACACGATGCTTGTGGCAGCCCAGAGTTCCTTATTTATTTATTTTTCCATTTTTATTTTTTTTTTCATTAGTATGTTTTACTTTATTAATTTGGTCTGGCAGATGGTACAGAAGACTAAATAAAGGTTAAATAAAGAAGCCCTATTTAACTCCTACATTAGGTACGAACAATTTTCTTTTTGTAGTGATTTGCCTACATAGGCCATCACCAATCCTGGCATCAGGATAGACAATCTAAGTTGTACCTCATAGTCCATTAAAGATGGTTTAAAACCTCTTTTGAAATATTTGTGGATATACTGTGATTTCTTCCAGGATTTTAGATACAAAATCTACTCTGTAAATTTGTGACAAGGTCAACTTTAACACAAATAGGGTAATTTAACTATCTCACAGTACAAACATGATTGTTTGAATAATATATTTGATATTTGATTTGAACAATATATTTGGGATATTTGAGTAAATTGATATGAGACTATGGTTACTATCTCTGGAAGAAAGAAATGATACATTTCTGGCATGAATCTGGAATTATCTCAGAAGCTGAAGGATATTTTATATTATTATGAAATCAATTTTTCTGTAGCCAGACTTAAAAATGGTTTTTGCAGACAAAAATGATGGAAGTAAAAAAAGTGTTCCAAGTGAGCCTTAATTAATAGCTGCCAATACGTTATTTATTAAAACTGATTTGTTTTAAATACATCTGGAATTAACATTTTTTATAGTTTGTTTCTTGGAAAGGAATTGGTAAAACTCAAGATAATAGTTCCTTTATAGTATAGATGAGATTATCCACTGGTTTGATGAATTCCATAGCTAAATCTCTTGAACTTACCCTAAGAAGGGCTAATACACACAATCTAAATAATATTTGAAAATAAGAATATGTGTATTGTCGAAATAAAAATATGTGTAACATAGAAATAAGAATATGTCTAATATCAAAATAAGAATATGTGTAATATTCAAATAAAAATATGTGTAATATTCAAATAAGAATATGTCTAATATCGAAATAAGAATATGTGTAATATTGAAATAAGAATATGTGTAATATTGAAATAAGAATATGTGCAGTACTGAAATAAGAATATGCGTAATATTGAAATACTTATTTCAGTATTACGCATCTTCTTATTTCAATATTTCACATAATCTTATTTCAGTATTACACATATTCTTATTTAAATATTACGCATATTCTTATTTCGATATTACACATATTCTTATTTCAATATTGCATATATTCTTATTTCATTATTGCACAAATTCCTTTTTCAATATTATGGAATTACCCTATACTGTTGTATATCTAAACATATAAACTTCAATCTCTGGGGTTTTAATTTATTATACTTTCTGTTCTAACTTACATTAATATAACTTTAAAACATGAAGTGAAAAATGGACGTATATTAAAATGAGGTTTTAAACCTCCCTAAAAAACGGTTTATAATAATAAAGTAATGGATTTGTTTCTAGTGGAAAATAAATAAAATAACATATTTTATGACACCCTTGTTCACTTGATTCATTAAGGATAAGATAAGGTATCTTTATTTACTGACTCGCGTACTCAAAAATCATGGCTTTTGACAACTGAAAACAAATATACTTTTAATTGTTAGAATCGCATCTAAGCAATTGTGCAAATTGTGCTGTTTTCTTATTTTGATATTGTGTTTTTATTTTCTTTGTGTTGTAATATTTGTAATACACCTAATAGCTGCCAAAGAAACAAGACTTTTATATGAAAATTTAACAGTCTGAGTGAAGAAGCATGCCCTAAATCTTCCCTTTATTTAATTATTGAATTACAACATCTGTCCATAACTAGTTATTTTGCTCATAGTACCCATCTTGTGAAAAAATATTAGCATTAAATCAGACTTTAGGGTTCGTTTCAAGAAAAACAAATAACCCCCGCATTAATGACATATATAATCTAATGGTAAACTATTTATATGCAGTATAGTATTCATCATATTGAGATCATTATCAAATATTTCAAATACACTCATGGAAAAGAATAAATAAATAAACAAAAAGTCATCTTACCATTCAATGAAATTTCAAATGCCCCTGTAGATATGAAATGACCTTCTATAGCATTAGTAACAAAAAATATTAAAAGACATGAATATATTTTATTGGTAGTACACCATGTCCACCAAGAAGGCTGCTCAATATTAAGATAATTAAAAATATTTATTCCAAATAAAATAGATATGATGACTATAATTTTCAGGAACCCCTAAAAGAAATATGAATGGAAACATTAATTCAGGAAATAACTTCACAGAATACTATTTTTTTAAAATATTCATGAATTCACAGAATGGTACTTACCAAAATTTTAGCGATAAGCAAATGGAAAGCTGGAGGGTCATAGTTTCCACCTGTAATGCTAATTTCAGGGTATTTCTGCCTAATTATGCTGGAATAGTCTTCAAATGCTTTTCTATAGCCACAGGAATAACTAAAATGTATGATAGTATAATTTTAAAGAAACAAAAATAAAATAATATAATCTTTAAAATATAAAAGAAGAACGAAACTAACCAATAAAGAAACTTTAAAGTCGGCCCTATGTTTGAATTTAAGCCAACTTTAGTCATGGGAATTTGCTTGGCATCATTTGATGTTTGAACACATAAATCTTTATAAGAACAAATAGTTATATATATAAAAATGCAAGAATAGGCTATCTTTGAATAATCAGTCATAACGAGAACTAAAAAATGGTATAAATTCAATAAATTGACAACCAAAACCGATTAGAAGACAAAAGTGTACGAATACCTTCAACTCTAGCAAAGTGCTAATAACCCTAGATAACATGAAGTTCGTTACGAGTCATTCAATAAGATCATGTTTTCGATTGCCGACATTTAAACAAAACAATGTCATACCATCTGTTTGAACATTATTTCTAATAGAATACTATCCATAATCACTTCCAAAAAAAAATATAAATCCGATGTATGAAACACATAAATGAGGAGGTAACATTCAAACCTTGCTTTGTCCATTTGTTTCATGCAAAGTGTGCTTGGTCCAATTTATTATCTAATGTTTATTATACTTATTACGCTAAACTATTTTATCAATGTATCTCATTGACAAAACATTTATTTAAACCATATAGGAGTATTTTTCATTACAAAAAACAAATATATATATGTTTTATATTCAATTTCATGGTTTCCTAAAAATTACATTCATCCGGACAAAGCACGGTTTGAATGTTACCTCCTCAAATATAAATCACTCTTCAACACAAGATTACGCCGATGTTCAAAAAAATTGATAAACAAAAACATGTCACAAAATACTTCGATTTTTAATATCCCTGGATTTTTTTTTCATTAGATATCATCATTTTTTCCACCAACAATTTTTTGCCAACCATGTTAAATAATTAAAAATATTTTACTCAGATAAAATAAATTCATGTACAAGCATTATTAACACATTTTATATTTTTGCAATAATAAGTATTGATAAAATATCTACATTGTCCTATACATACTATATTATACGTACTTTGGTCCTATATATAGTAGCTCACAGTGAAAATGAGCTCATTGAGGTCACCACACAAAATGATCATTTATTATGTACAATAATATATTTTTTTAAAAAAAGGTTCTCCCTAAAATATTACACATTTTATCTCGAAAAAAATAAATGACCTCACAGTGAAAAGGATACACTTTAATAAAATTCAAATTAAAAGTAATTATATATAACTTTAATATCTTGTTGGAAGTCCTTTGTTGTTGATTACTTCTCTTAAGCGGTTTGGGATAGATTCCACGAGTTTTTGGGTAAAATCTGGAGTAATTTTCTCCCATTCTTCCAAGAGTGCCTTTTTTAGATTTTCTTTGTTTGTGAAGGGTTTGGGAAAATGATTAAACAGATGACTTTGGGTAAAAACTTCTATTTGAAAAAAAAGCAGCTACAACTCAAGATAACATGTTGTGATAGATAGATTACAAAAATCCCCGCCAGAGTGCTCTCTGTTCCCAGCTGTTTTTCCAGGACCCGGTACATTTGATTGGAAATATTGATCACAAAATAACCAACAGTTTGTAATATGTTTTCCAATTTTGCCCACAAATGTTCAATGACATTTAAATATGGTGACTGCACAGGTGTCTTTATAAGTTTGGGACAGTTAAATGTAATCCATTCTTTCGCCATCAACGAAGAATGCTTGGGGTCATTATCTTGGTAAAAAGTAAAAATATTTTTTAATCCAAGTTTTCAGCACTTACCTTCAGATTTTGCCTTAATATGTCCAAATATAAATTTTTATCCATTATACCTTCTATAAAATGCAGACTTCCAACACCAGAGGCTGCCATGCATCCCCACACCATCACACTCCCACTTCCATGTTTCACAGTCGGTAAGAGATTTTGCTTGGAAAATGCTTCTCTAGATTTTCTCCAAACGTATCCACGCCCATCCGACCCAAAAATGTTAAATTTGCTTTCATCAGCAAAAATAAACTTTTTCATAAAGTCAAAATCTTTGGAAATGTGCTCATTTGCAAATTTTAGTCTGTCTTTTTGATTTTTTTTACTAATGAACGACTTTTTCCTAGCAACTCTACCATGAAAATTGTGTTTCCTTAGGACGCGACGCACAGTTCCGCACTAACAATCTTCTTTAAATAATTTTCCACTTCACCTGCAATTTTTGGTGCACTCATTCTTGGGTTTTTTTTACGTACCTCAGAATCCACCTTTCGTCAAGATCGGAAAGTATCTTTTTGGGGCTTTTCCTCTTCTCATTAATAAGCCTATTTTCCCTTTTATATCTTTCTACAATGTGTTGTACTGTTGCATGACTTTTCTGAAAAAGTTCGCCAATTTCTCGATACGATTTTCCTCTGTTGAACTGTTGTATAATTAGTTCTCTTTCTCTTACCGTTGTGTGTCGACCCATTATAATGAAACAAAATCAATCACGAAATCATATAGTAAAATTTCTTAGAGACTGAATGCACAGATCACACTGAAAGCCTGGATAGAACTAAAACGGATTAAAGGCAACATAAGAGGTGTATCATTTTCACTGTGAGATAAGTCAAAGTTTGTAATCCTCTTATGTAGCTTATTTAATCCTTGCTAATGTTAGAGAGCTAGGCAAGTTAATCCGTAATCAAGAATTTATTCTCATTCCATATACACTTATATATTATATAAAAATAAGTGCAATAAGTTATTTTTGACATATTTATAGAAATATAGTAGGTGTATCCTTTTCATTGTGAGCTACTGTATATATATATATATATACGCACACGCACGCACGCACGCACACACACACGCACGCACGTACACACGCACGCACACACACACACACTTCTAATGGAGAAAGAAATATAGACCTTACCCTTGCTTCAGCTTCTCTGGTAAGAAAAATTAGTGATTGGAGCTTAGACATGGAGGATAGTGGATCTGATCACGCATTGATTGGCTTTGTAATTAGAAGTAGCCTGCCGTTCTGTTTGAATACTTCGATTAAAGGTCAGGGGAATTTATTTAGGCTCACGGAGTCAAATAAGGAGCATTTTATAAATGCGTTAAAGGGCAGTTTAACTGTTTTTTCGGAAGTCAGTGACTTTGAAGGGGGTGAGGATTGGGATTTAGGTTTTCTATCTGTTATTAAACGCAAGAATAGTCCGGAAGCGGGTGCTGAGGCATTTATGGATTACATAATTAAGTGCTCCCAGAAATGCTTAATACCTAAAATATCACAGGGCAAAAGATCCGTTCCTTGGTGGAATAGAAACCTAACTGGTAAGAGAAAGGAGGTTAACCGGCTTCGTAGAAGGTATGAGCGTACTTTTAATAATATGACACTAAGAGAGGAAAGGAGGAGGGGACTATTATCATCATTAAATGGCTTTTAAAGATATGATTATAGCGGCCAAGAAGGAATCATGGAAGGAATGGATTGACTCTATTGATGCTAGAAATCCTTGGAGCTCGGTGTATAAAATTTTTTCTGGTAATAGAGCGGGGAGTCGAGCTATTACTACGATAAGGAAAAGGGACGGATCATTCACCACAAATCTTGAGGAAACGGTTGAGGTCATATCGGAAAAGGTTATACCCAAGGATGACTTAAACTCGGATAGTGCTGGTCAGCGGCAGTTAAGGTTGGACATTGAGCAAGAGCTTGATACTCCGGATGATATTCCCTTCAATGAGAACGAGATTTCTCAAATCGTCAACCAACTTAAAAATAATAAAGCTCCAGGTGTGGATGGAGTTACAAATGAAATCCTTAAAGTGGTTTACAGTGTTTTTCCTCAGACTACTTGCTTATTATTTAATTCTTGCCTTAAATCGGGAGCGTTTCCACGAATTTGGAAGGTTGCAAAAGTGGTTTTGCTGATAAAACCTGGGAAAGAACAGGTCGAAGACGCATCAAAGTTTAGGCCGATAAGTTTGTTAGCAGGGTTGGGTAAAGTCCTCGAGGGGCTTTTCATTAACAGAATAAGGCACCACATGGATAAGAGAGGGTTAATCTCAAATAAGCAGTATGGCTTTAGACCGCAGAGAAGTACAACTAATGCACTGCTTTGCGTCACTAGTTTCGTTAAGGATGCCTTTGTTTCCAGAAGTGACGTACTGGCAATTTCTTTGGACGTTGAAGGTGCCTTTGACTCTGCATGGTGGCCTGCGATTCTAGGCCAGCTGAGACTTACTGGCTGTCCAAGAAATTTATACTTGCTCGCTAAAAGTTTCTTTTCTGAAAGGAAAGTGCTCTTAGATATTGATAGATCAGGGGGAGCCAAGAAGCTTGGTAAAAGGATGTCCGCAGGGTTCCAAGTCGGGTCCATTTTTCTGGGTTCTACTGTATAATTCGTTGCTGGGAATAAACTTGGGCGAGAATATTGTAGCAGTGGCTTTTGCAGATGATTACATGGTACTCATTCGAGGCAAAACCAGGGATGAACTTGAGCTAAAGGCCTTCTTAGCTATGCGTAGGATTTTAAAGTGGGCTGAGGACATGAAAATCCAATTTAATCCTGAAAAATCAGCCTATATGTATTTCACCAGAAGAAGGGTGGAAACTAATTTGGAGATAAAGCTCCAGGAAAAGCGGGTCCTTGAGGTAAAGCAGTTGAAGTATTTAGGAGTTGTATTGGACAAGACACTGAGCTGGAACTGCCATATCGACACCGTTGTTGGTAGGATATTGCCTATTGTAGGGAAAATGGCAAGGATTGCAAGAGTTCGGTGGGGTTTGAACTCTGAAGTCCTTAAGGTGTTATATAATGGAGCAATCCTCCCTATGATGAAATATGCTTGCCCGGTGTGGGCTGAGGGGCTGGCAAAGAAAAAAAATAGGATCAAGCTAAGAAGAGTGCAACGCCTGATAGCTTTGAGGATAATTAAAGCTTACCGGACGGTGTCTTATGAAGCGGCTTGTGTCTTGGCAAATGTGATCCCAATACATCTGGACATAGAGGAAACAGCCAAAATTTATCTTGTGAAGAGTGGTAGGCTGGTGTACAAGGATAAATATTCCCAATTGTCATTGGAGCTGCCTACGAGATATGAGGATTGGGGTCACCCTGGGAACTGGCCAATAGTAAAGCGTGTTGAGGAATTTGGTGAATGCAATACCCTCATCTATACTGACGGAAGCAAAGACGACGCAAATGTGGGCTGTGTTTTTGTCGTATTCCACAATACCAGGATAATTGCTTCCGGAAAATACAGATTGCACTCCGAAAATTCAAATAACCAAGCTGAAGCTCTAGCCATTTTAAAGGCTTTGGAATGGGTTCGAGGAGAGGCTCAGGGAGTTTTGGGGAAGGTGGCTGTGGCAACTGATAGCCAAATTACTTTCGAACGTATTGGAAGCAATTGCCATTTAGAGATAATTTAATCCATTAGAAGAATACTACATGATATCAAGAGCGCTAAGATAGTGTTCTGTTGGGTTAGAGATCACGTTGGAATTGTGGGAAACGAAGAAGTGGATCGGCTGGCTAAGGAAGCTAGAAGGGATGACAACTTAGTGAGGGAACAGCTAAAAATCCCATTGTCAAGCCTTGAGGAAGCCGCCAGGAAGGACACGCTGGGACGATGGGAAAGGGAATGGAAGGATTCCAGTAATGCGTCATTGACAAGAAAGTTCATTCCCACTATCGGGGGAAGGCAGAAGATGGACTTCAAGCATCATTTCCAGCTAACGCAATTCCTTACCGGGCATGGGAAAATGCGTAGCTATCTTCACAGATTCCACATTTTGGAAGAGGATGCCTGCCCTTGCGATAATGCCTCATCACAGACAGTGGAACACCTGATCTTAGACTGCTCTCGTCTAGAGCATATCAGGGCCCCCATCATCCGAAGAGCTATCGGGCTAAATATGAGCTGGCCACTTGAGCTGCATCAACTTACACAGCAAGAAGTATTTGGTGATTTTGTTGACCTTGTTGCAAGTATAAATTTTGAGGTGTTGTAAAACAAGAAAAGAAAAAAAAAAAGAAAGAAATTTGTTTGTTGTTTATCTTGTATTTAATTAGGTTTTAGTATTTTATGGTATAAGTTTTAGTGATTTGTATTTGTTATGTAACACATGTAGTATATTTTATATGGAGCATGTGTATTTTAAATAATAAAATCACTTTTGGTAGGGTTACTACCATTAGGAAAAAAAAAAAAAAAAAAACACACACACACACACATATATTTGTCTGCTAACGCTCTACCGGTCGCAATTTTTGTTTGATCGTTACCAAACTCGGAATTTAATCGTTTTATGTAAAAAGCAAGATCAAGTTCGTTAATGGCTGAAATCGGGCCAGTGGGGGAGGTTTAGAGGGGGGAGTTTTGAAAATTCAAAATATCTCTGTTATTATGCATCGAATCGAAAAATTATATAGAATCAATCTTATTGCACATTAAATTTACTATAAATACTGTTCTATACATTTATTCTGTATCTTGAATATTAACCGAGATATTTACATTTGTATTCTGTGTGAGGTCGGCAGGAGTCTGCTATATCGGGACTATCCGCCGAGAGCTCTGACGGCCGTTTGCGTAAACTGTTCGTCCCTCGTGAATAGGTTTAGAGATCCCTTACTACTACAGATGTTATTGGGCAGATTTCTCGACTGTAAAACTTCACGTGGGAAATCTGCTTAGTTTACGCAGCCCCTGCGTGACGGACTTTTTTTAATTTCAGACCTCCCTTATAACCCCCACTCCTGTTCGTTTCAGAGAATATTAATATAGCCTAAAGTCTAAGTTGGGATAGTAGTAGTATACATACCAAGCAGACACGAAAGAAAAAAAATGCAGTTATGGTGTCTATGACATGTGAAACGAAAAGTTATCGTGAAATTTCGAGAAAAAATCAATGTACAGACAAAGGTTAAAATTTTATATATATAGTTTTGAACGGACCTCATTTTCGTCATCGCCTGGGTAAGATCGATGGACATTTGAAGAAATTTTTCGAAAATCGTATCATGAGTACGACCTCATTAGCTGATTTCCCTTGAGTAAATACTAATAAAGTGGTGAATAATCGACTTAGAGAAAACATATATAGTTAAACTCACATGGCTAACCTGGGGCCAAAAAATATATACTATTCTATTGTAGAATAAAAGGGATAATCAGTATGATGAATATAAGAAGGGGGGGGGTTAAGTACTATTTTCTTGGAGGGTCCTACAAAACCTTTCTATAACAAGGTTTCCTTTAATCTACTATTAAATTGTTCATCATATCTATCATATTCATAGATGGATAACATTAAAGATTTACTAAATCTTTGAACAATAATATGTTGCCCAAGTTGTTTGGTTCTAAACTTAATAATGGAATGTATTTTTATTTATATAGTTTTAAGTAGGAATATCTCATAATTGATGGGTTATGAATCTTATGCAGGGTGCCTATTTTTACCTACCTGAATACCTATTTTTTCCTCATGTTTGTTACTATTTGGGTGGTTACACTGTCGTGATTGAGCATTGTTGAAAACAAACTGTAACCTTTGTAGGTAACCTGACTAAACAGATTTGCTGATCATTTGTATAATACCTCTCGATCTTCTTTCTACATCGGCAACGAATTCTTTGTAATATAATGGCAGGAGTTCTATTAACTGAGAGGACACCTCCAGGATTTTCATTTGAGAATTGCAAAAGGTATGTTTATGTTAAATACTTGAATTTGTCTTTTAGACTTCGAATTTATATAAATCACAAGGAAAGATTTGTAATTGATTTTGTTTCAATAGAGATTATTGGTTTACCAGCCAATTTATTTATATGACTGGTGAGTAACAGTTGCTCAACCACCAATAATAATTTGTTTTGCTTGCTGTTGGAAGTATTGCAAAGAACATAGGGATGAAAACCCATTGTATTAGCTGGTATAAAATTTTGTTGGAAAGTGGTTTGGCTAAGCTGGGTATCCCTACCAGCTGTACAAAATATAAGAAAGTTTGTCATGCAGGGGCTGCTTAAACTTAGTAGGTTTCCCCTTTACTTATATAATGTGATACCCTCCCACTATATATGTTCTATTTCTAAGTAAAAAATTGATGAGTAGTGGGGTGGGGGGGGGGTACTGAAGTCTGAAACAACAATGGTAGAATATCAATAGTTTAACAAGATTGGTTCTATATCATTTTACGATCCGACTAATTATAACAGTGATATTTTGAATTTTCCAATCTCCCCCTCTAAAACCCCACTATTCGAGGTCCAATTATGAATACTAACAAATTTGGTCTTTAGTGTTGAAAGTAACGGTTAAATATCAAGTGTGGTATAGATCAAATAAACATTTTTGGGAGACAAGAATATAAAATCTCCATTGCTGCCATCACACAATATATTTGCATGTATCTTACAAGGAAAAGTTCAATGAGAAAAATATTTGGTATTTAACCTTGAAATAAACTTAACAGCTTATTGCTAACATGACATGAGTAGGAGTGAGGTTTACTGGTGGCCAAAAACTAAAAAATGCAAATAATAAAATTTTAATTGGATGGGTCATCTATAAGCTACCACTCTTTTATGGTCATAGAGGGACTCAGTTATTTATTTAATGAGTTTGTCATTAAATAAATTCCTATTGCCCATGCGGGAATTGAACCCCCACTCTAGTTTTACCAAGTGCAATTAAGATCAACGCCTTAACTCAATATTTAAACAATTCATGCAGCTCTAGAGCTCTAGTTTGTTTGTGATCGAAATTGAGTCAGGAGTTTAGAGAAAGCATAATAGTAAAGTCTCCACCATCATAATAGTAGGATATCTCTTTTATTATGTGTTCCATTATATAATGTTCTCAACAAATTTCAATCATATTTTTTGAAGGATTCTTACTAAGGGGGGGGGATAGAGGATACAATATGTGATGACATAATCTACAAGTGTAGAATCATTTCATCATAGAAAGTCTGTTTAATTTAGGCATCCTCAGAATGAGAACTCTTTTAAAATAATAATATCACTTTTTGTGGATTTATAAAATATATTGTCTTTTTCAACTTTGAAAATACCCAGAATTTGATATTAATGAAAAACATTTCTTTCTTTCCACAGAAACTCTAAACTTCTTGAATTAGGGTACAAGCCTCCTAAAGCTACAAAAACTGGTACAACAATTGTGGGCATAGTTTTTAAGGATGGTGTTGTTTTGGGTGCTGATACAAGAGCTACAGAAAACACAACTGTCGCTGATAAAAATTGTATGAAGATTCATTACCTTGCTGATAATATTTAGTAAGTTTTTATTTTTATCTAATAATCATTATTATTACTATGCTCTAAGTGTTTGTTCTGCAATAATAATATTATATTCAGGCATCTTTTATGAAATTTAATGTTTATTTTACTTTATATTTTATATTAAAGGTTGAACATGGAATAAGGGCAGCCAATATTGGATTCAGTTGTTATCTTGAGGGAAATCAGTTCTTGAGGTTGTTTTCATGACACAATTTTATTTTTCCTGTAGTTATCGTTAAAATATCATTTATTATGTGTAAGATGAAATTGAGAAGTGTTACAGTTGTATATTGACATGAGACATTTCTAAATTGACAGGGATAATAGTAGCATTAATAAACTAACTATTTTTTCAGTCACAATCTTTTTTGGGCATTTAAATATGTAGTGTATAATAATATATAAAATAATAATATATTTAAATATATTATTTGTGAAATAATGGAGCTATAGCAGGTGTAACATCGGCTGAAGTTTCTGTATGAATGAATAGAATTGGGAATCGTAATTTTGAGTACATACTTTTCCAATGTAAAGATGCTGTGGTTTCTCTGTGGCATTTAATTAGTCACTAGCCATATCAACCCAAACAAACAAAAAGTAGCTTTGGTTTATCTCATTCTTCTCCACAGGTTGATTATCTCTAAGCATTTTAATAATGATATGAAAAATACGTGGAGTAAGAACTTGCTCTGTTTTCATTGTCACTTTTATTTAGACATTTTATTCTGTTTTCACTCCCTTCACTGAAAGAGCTCCTCATTCCACCTTGCAATGTCGTCATTTCTATTGATGCCAAAGGCTAAATTGTTATCAAATGGAGGGGGGGGGGGTGTGTTTCATCTCTTTCCTTCTGAATGATTCTGAGCAAGAATAAATGACCAGCAAACAAGCTACAGAGAATCTATTTGAGAATTTTGAAGACTACTATTTTATCTCAAAACAAGATTTTGTTTTTACTAGAGTGTACATTAATCTTACAGTTTTGGTCATGGCTTATTTTTTTAAGTTTTTTGTAATACTCAAAGGTACCCCAAAACACATGTAAAGATATTGTGGAAGAAATTTTATTTCTCTATGCAATCCTACACTTGAGAATATCCATTCCTACAATACAAGTGTTACTATTTTCAAACCACCCAGTTGCAGGGGGAAAAAATGTGGAAGCTAATGTATCTTTTCTTGTGACTTTTTATGGAGGGGACTTGAATATCCTTCAAAACTGCTTTCCTGCAAACACAAGCTGTTAAAAACATAAAAGTCCATCATGCAGGGGCTCCGTAAACTAAGCAGATTTCCCTGACCCCCCCCCCATGCTGGTATAACACACTTGTGATCTCATGTCACAACATATTCCCTATTTCTATATAAAAAAGCATATGATTAGAAAGGAAGGGTAGGGGGAGAGGGGTTACTGAAGGCTGAAAACAAGAAAGCACAAATAACTCCCTGAACATTTGAGTTACAAAAAAAATGCATAAAACAACAATTGTAGACCATCAATACAACAAGATTGGTCCTATAACATTTCATGAACCGACCCATAATAACGAAAATATTTTGATTTTTCGACTTCCCCCCCCCCGAAACCCCCTATTCCAGGTCCAACTTCAGCCAATAACAAATATGATCTTTATTGTTGACTGAAATGGATAAATATCGAGTATGATACAGATGAACAGATCAAGTTAACATTTTCAAAACAAGAATGTAAAATCTTACTTGATGACATCATCTCACATAGTATTTGGATAATAAAGGTCTCTTGAAAACAATATTTGGTATTCAAGCTTTAATTCTAAGCTTAAAGTGGTCATGATATAACAGCATATTGTTATGACGTGATCAAGAGTGGGGGTTACTAAAAAAAACTAAAAAGGAGGCTGAAAACTAAAAAATTTAAATATCTCGGTTAATATTAATGATAAAGAAAATATGTACCTAACAACATTTATAGGCAATTATATTTTCAATAAAATTGGTTCTGTGCAATTTTTCTATTCAACACATTATAATGAAGATTTTTCGAAATTCCTCTCCTCTAAACCCCCCTCACCACAGTCCGATTTCAACCATTAACGAACTTGATCTTTAGTTTTTAACAAAATGCTGAACTATGAACGGACCTCATTTTCATTTGTAGGATCGATGGATGTTTAAGATCGCATCATGAATGCAATCTCAATAGCTGATTTCCGTTAAGAGAAATCTGCTAAAATTCAATTTGATGTGTCTACCTCCAACAAGTTATACAATTCAACATCATTTAAACTTAAAGTCTAAATATGCTATGCTATCTTAATTTATTTTATCTTGTTTAATTATTTATTTATTCCAATTAAGATTAGTTACTGTATCATTGTTTACTTCTTTTAGTTATTTTTTCTGAGGACAATGATAAATATCTCTGAATAATATAATTTGGTCTAAACCTAAGAACAACTCTCAGTTACTTTATTCATTTAAAAAAATCATTTCCAGGTCATTGTCTAAATATATTTAGCCTGGATATTATAATTATCCATTTATATATATATATATATATATATATATATATATATATATATAAAATGATGATTCTAAATTGGATGAGATGGAATCAAAATTATTTCAAAAGGCATGGTAAATTTAGCACATATTGGCTGAATTATTTCACTAAGAGGCCTTATGATAACTGGACCAGCCAAAACTGTATTTTTAAATTGATGCAAGCCAATTTTAAAGGATGAGTGTTTGTTGCTTCTAATGAGACTAATGCTGTTTCCAGTCGGATCATGATCAAAGGGTCCAGATCTTTATCATTAATTTATAACTGTATTTTAGTTGTTGTGGTGCTGGGACTGCAGCAGATACAGAAATGACAACTTTAACTATTTCTTCCCAGTTGGAACTTCACCGATTAAACACTGGAAGAGTTGTTCGTGTTTGTACGGCTAAACAACTATTAAAGCAGTTGTTATTTCGTTATCAGGTGGGTTTTATTTACATTTTAGATTATTTACTTTTAGCCAATTTCTATTTATAGAATAAATTATTATAGTTTGCTTGGTATCACCTAACTCTCTGGACCAAGATAAGTTCCCATTTTGATGCCCCTTTTTGACAATAACACCATTTGTTCAAATTTGTATTTATTTGTTTTGTATTAGAATATCTGTATAATAAACATAAATAAAAATTTATAAGTTGAGCATTATTATTATTTTGTTTTATTTTATTAGCTAATAGTTTATTTATAATTAATACAAATCAGGTTTTCTTCAAAATATATCACTATCATATAACAATTCAGAATTGTATTTAATCAAAATATAAGTACTCATACTGACATGTGCAATCTATTACCAACAATTACAAATTCTTTTAAGATTATTATAGTCTAATGCAGCAACAAAAATGATTTATTTATAAAGTAAATAATAACCCAAAAGGGATTTGGGCAAACTGATTATTATAAGAATACTGTCTAAATGAGTAATCAAAGTATAACTAGTGATATATATATATATATATATATATATATATATATATATATATATATATACTTTTTCTCCATAATGAATGAATAATTTTTTGATGCATATGATTAATGACTCAACTTTGACTAATGATTGATTACAACTCTTTTTTTCTTCATAAAAGGGTTTTATTAGTGAATAATATTTTGGAAGAAGTAAAATGTTCAAAAATTTAATCTAGGCTACTTGCCAAAACTTGGAAATATGTAGTATGGAAACATGCAAAAATTAGTGTGTGTGTGTTTGTGCGCGTGATGTATGTGTTGTGTGTGTGTGTTTGTTTGGAAGAGTAACAATTATATTGGGCAACAAAAGACTGAACCGAACTAAACAAAATTCAGTATGTGAATTAGTTATAACACCCCCATGACTATAAGCTGTATGAGCATTGATTACTAGATCGAGCTTCAGGGGGGGGGGTGAAAAACCGGGATATTTCATTTCCAAATGGTTTTTCGACAGTGATACATATAACAAATGTTGTTTATTTAGTTATTCAAAGTAACTTTTTGTTATTTACACTTTTATCGTATACCAAAGATTAAATGAGATATACGCTAAAAACTATAGCGGGAGCCAACAATTTTATTATTACTCATTAAAGTTTCTGTAATATAGGCATAATGACAACTCATGCTATGTTTTTAGATTTATATGATTGTTCTAACTATGATTTGAAGGTAACAAATCTCCACCTCATCCGCCGATCTAAATTGTTATTTATTTTAATTAGAAAATAACTTTGTTATGTTTTAAATAAATAATTTAAGTGAAGGAATAACAACAAATCAATGTTGATGCTGAAGCGGGGGCGGAAGTTGTCGGGAGGCTAACACAGTTAATTGTGTTAACTTATTTCCTGTGAAATGATGGAATTGCATTCTACTCAAATTTACTATTATGTATACAACTAAGCTCACAATCTCGGATTGGTTTCTGACAGGAAATATGTACATTATAGATAATATTTAATTATAATAAACAATATCCATAATTGAATTATTTACAGTGTGGCAAACAATGGAGAGTGGATTGCCTAGGAACTTATTTTCATTTATTCTTCAAAACTAATATTTCTATTCTAAAAGTCCCCTGCACAACCCTCACGGGAAAACTATACATCCAGACAGGAAGTGTAGTTCTACACATTGTAGCCTTGCCAAAAATAAAAACCATCATTCAGACTCTAATGATTTCCCGAGCGAATCCAGGTACCTTAGCTAGTATATACATAGGTGAATCAAATATAAACGAGACTTTTTTTTTTTTTAATTTATTTTAATTTTAAACGCAAAAAATAATATAGCTTATTTTTCTACATAATCCCCTGACTTGGAAACACATTTTTCCCAACGGATAGGTAGCTTTCCAATTCCTTCCATGTAGAAAGATGCAGGTCGTGTCTGCAGCCAATTGCGCAATAGGCTTCAACCTCACCATCACTGTCGAATCTATGGCCTCCTAAAGCTTCCTTGAGAGGGCCAAACACATGAAAGTCACAGGGTGACAGGTCTGGACTATAAGGAGGGTGTTCCAGTGTCTCCCACCCCAGTTGCTCCAATTTTTCCCTAGTCATGGCTGCTGTATGGGGGCGAGCACAGTCATGGAGAAGAACCACTTCTCTGATCGGTAGGTCTCATCTTTTGCGGCGATATGCAAGTCGGATTTTCAACACGATCACGACCCCCCACAAACTGTTTATGGCATGCAAACACTCTGGCTCGCGAAAGTGTCTTTTCCCCGAACTGTGCAGTCAATCTCCTCAAGATTTCGGCCGGTTTTACGCCTTCTGCAGCGAGATACTTAATTACGACACGTTGCGCAGTCGACTGGGGTACCTCTTCCTCCAACATCGTCACGGTGGACACCGAGACGATCGAGGTGGCGAGATCACGTGCTTCCCCTACTCCTGACTAACCTACCCAACAACAAAAAAGGCGGGAACGTTCTCCCACCACTACTGTGCCCGAAAGGCGAAAAGTCTCGTTTATATTTGATTCACCCTCGTATATATATATATATATATATATATATATATATATATATATTTCTACTGTACGTGTGTATGTCACTGAACTCCTAAACGGCTGGACCGATTTGAATGAATATTTTGTATGCCTTTGGTTTAGATTCACAAATCAGCCCGGCAGATGGAGGAGGAGTGGGGGTTGTAAGGGAGGCCTAAAATTAAGAATAGCGATATTTCATTTCCTATTGGTTTTTCGGCAAATATGCACAGGATAAAAGTTGTTTATTTTGTTATATTCACTTTTATCGTATAACAAAGTATAAACAATATATACACTAAACTAAAAAATAAAAGTGCGAGCCAACAATTTTATTGGGCACTAACGATTGAACCAAACTTAACAAAGCTCTATATGTAAATTAGCATTAATTCTTCCTTAATTATAAGCTATAT
>CM032229.1:61780000-61955000 GCA_019009955.1 Riptortus pedestris
TTATTTTAGGAATCACCTTAAAACTATATATATAGTGGTGTTTTGGTTTAAACAGTTTTTTCTTGTTCTATGTGATACAAGGCCTGTCATACCTTGTTTCTTATGTGTTAAATCAGAATGTCTGGTCTAGTATTAATAGTCGATAAATTGTTTTGGTAGACGATTATTAATTTATAAAATCATATAATGGGAAATTTTAATGCATTTATTTGGTGATCGTTTTTATTAATCGCTTTATATTACGACAAAGTTCATTTCGGAATGTTACAGAATATTTATATATGAATAACCTGAATTTCAGACTTCATACAGGAGCAGTATAGTGGAGAACTTATCTCTCCAAGATTTGAAATATCTGTGTAGATAGCCATTTTTTGAATTAATATCCGGTGAGAATAATGTATAAGGCCCCTGTTGCTAAGCTGAATTTTAAAGAAGTGTACTTTGTTTCCTGTAAGAAAAAAGCTGAGTTAGAAAAGAGAACTTCAAGACACACATAATGTCCTACTTGCTATATTTCCAGGCCACCATAAAATCATGTTCATTAATTGCAATTTTGGTATTTCTTCTTAAAAACTTAAAATTAAGAGAAATCAGCTATTGAGTTCACACTCATAAAGCGATTTTCGAAACAATTCCTCAACTGCCAATTTATTCTACTCAGGAGATGACGAAAATGAGATGCGTTCAAATTTATAATGTTTGTTAACTTTCTAGAGGTCGAAATTATTGTTTGATCTTTACAAAACTATATATTTAATCCTTTTATGTAAATAAAAAAGATCATGATCGTTAATGGTAGAACTCGAACCAATGGGGGGGGAGGGTTAGGAGGAATTGTGAAAATTTGAAATATTACTGTTACTATAAGTCGGATCGAAAAATTATTCTTAACCAATCTTATTGCAAATTAAATTACCTCTAAATGTTGCAGGATACATATTTATTATTATTATTATTTATTAACGACCACTTTTTTGCAACTAAGGCTAATTGGGACGGGTTATTGCGCAAGTTACCACCCTTTTCTAGCCAGGGTGGGATTTAGGATGTTATTTAATGAATTCCGTCACTAAATAATTTCATTTGCCCAGGGTATACATACTTTCTATATCATAAATATTAACCATCGAGATATTTGGATTTTTTAGTTTTCATCCTAAAGTAAGCCCCCTCTCCTACTCATATCATATTATTATTATTTATTAACGTCCACTTTTTGCAACTCCGGCTACTATTATTATCATATTACCACTATGCTCTTGTAATATGAAGCTCTTCATTGTAAGCTTAAATACGTAATATTGTTTTCAAGAGACCTTAATTATGCGAGATACATGGAAATTAATTAAGATTTTATGTTCTAACTCGAAAATGTGTATTTCATCTATACCATACTCGATATTTAACCTTTTTCTAGCAACACTAAAGATCATATTTGATAGGTGCTAAAGTTGGACTTGGAATAATGGTGGTCTAGAGAGGGGGGATTCGAAAATTAAAAATATATCTTTTATTATGAGCCGGATATAAAATGATATAGAGCCAATTTTTTATAACTTGTTATTCTATATATTTTTTTTGTAACTCAAATAATAATCGAGTTATTTGCACTTCCTTGTTTTCAACAATCAGTAACCCCCACCCCTACTCAAAGGGTATTTTGCATAGAAATAGAGAATTTGCAGTATACTTGTACATGTATGTTATTACTGCAAGTGGAAAATCTGCTTAGTTGACGATATCCCTGAGTGACGGACATTTACTATTATCAATATGGGTTTTAACACTCTTTTTACAGGACAACTCTATAGTTGGGAGTAGTAATTAGTCACTCAAATAACTGAATATAGACTGTTATAATTTATTTATTGCATTTTAGTGTACGAACAATTCTAATTGTCTGAGAACAATTCTTTCAGTGTCGAATAGAATTGCTTCCTATGCTATTCTTGTTAATCTTTCAAATATATCGATGAGTTACTTGTCATTTTTGGAATAAAGGTTTCATGAATATGATTGCAGAAACAGTGACAGAATCTAGTCCGTATAGTATGTTATTATTATTTATTTATTAACGTCCACTTTTTGCAACTTAGGCTAATCGGGACGGGTTATCTACAGGTTACCACCCTTTTCTAGCCAGGGTGGGATTTTAGGACGTTATTTAATGAATTCCGTCACTAAATAATTTCCTTTGCCCAGGCGAGAATCGAACTCGCCACTCTAGGTTTACCATGTGAGATTAAGGTCAACGCTTTAACTCGCATGGCTAACCTGAGCCCCAATATAGTATGTTATTACTGAAACTAAATGCACTACAAATGATAATGCTTATTTTCAGTTTTGAGATATATTCAAGTTAACTAGTTTCAATATCAATTAAACTATGCACTATATATATTTACCAACAATACTAAAGTGATTTATTCTTTGTTTTACTTTCCCTTATTTCAGTATGAGCTCTTTTCCAAAACAGCTGAGGTTTTCTTTATAGATACAGCTAGTTAAAGCTGTAAAATGCATAATTCAAGTGTTCCATTATACTATGGTGATCATTATGCACTTTTTAAAAAGAGTAGTTATGAATATTCATACTTTTCTCATTCTTTTCTTCAAGGCTAAGATAATGATATACGTTGATCCACTAAGCTCCTTGCTCCAGCGGTTGTTTACATTAATTGAAACCGTACAGGTCAATATTCGAATGGATTGGTCTTCATTATTATTTACTATTGCAAGAAAGTAGTTATTAATACCACCATTGCAAATCAATGAACGTGTCACTCTAATATTGGAACAAGATGCATTTATTGTCAATGGAAGGGACGAGTCGGACACATGCAATTCCAAGTAGTCTCTGGTCCCCTGGTATCAGCGGTGCATTACCCTTGCAAACTGTATAATGAACCTACTTGCAGACTTAACTTCGTATAACCCAGAATATGGTTACTCCTATCAGCTATGAATTAGCATTGATCTATTTACATTATTTTTATCTCTCTCTCTCTCTCTCTCTCTCTATATATATATATATATATATATATATATATATATATATATATATATACTAGCTCAGATACCCGGCTTCGCCCGGGAATTCATTTGTGGCTGAATGGTGATGGTATTTTTTAGCAGGCTTTACATTGCACAATATTTTGACATTTACCCGTCCCAGTGTTTAGGATTGATACCCGTCGTTGCCGTGGATTTGCTAATAATAGAATTATTTGTTCGATAAGGCTTCACTGTCTTCGATATTTTTATATTTTCCATTTCTTATACATGTAAATATGGTGAATTTTTATTTCAGGCCTCCCTTATAACCGCCCTCCCGTTCGAACCTAAAAATTGTAATATAACTTATATTTATGGAAGAGTTAATGCTAATTAACATACCGAGTTTTGTTAAGTTCGGTTCAGCCGTTAGTGCCCAATAAAATTGTTGGCTCCCGCTAAAGTTTTAACGTATAACTCATTTATACTTAGGTATACGACAAAAGTGTATATAACAAACGTTACTCCAAATAACAAAATACACAACTTTTTTTATGTTTATACTTGCTGAAAAACCAAAAGGAAACGAAATATCGCTATTTTTAATTTCAGGCTTCCCTTATAACCCCCACTCCTGTTCGTCTCAGAGGATATTAATATAGCCTAACGTCTAAGTTGGGTTAGTAGTAATATACATACCAAGTTTCATAAAAATCGGTTCAGCCGTTTATGCGTGAAAAGGTAACAAACAAACATACACGAATGAAACAAAATGCAGTTATGGTGTCTATGACATGTGAAACGAAAAGTTATCGTGAAATTTCGTGAAAGAAATTAATGTACAGACAGAGGTTACAATTTTATATATATATATATATATATATATATATATATATATATATATCCTACTAACCAAACTTAGGCTTTAGGATATTATTCTTGTTCGTCTCTGAGAATATACTAATATTCTCAGAGACGATCAAGAGTGAGGGGATTATGAGGGAGGTTTAAAATGAAAAACAGCAATATTTCGTTCCATATTGGTTTTTCGGCGAACGTGTACATGATGAAAGTTGTTATTTAAAGTTACTTTTGTTATATACACTTCTGTCATATATCGAGGTATCAACAATATATACGCTAAAAACTATAGAGGGTGTCAGCAATTTTGTTGGGCACAAAAGATTTAACCGAACTAAACAAAACTCGGTGTGTGAATTATCATCTATTCTAGGGGCGTGCAGGATTGGGGGTTCTAAGGGAGGTCTGAAATGAATAATCCACATAATTAACTATATTTGTTATTCGGCCAAAGTGCTACTAAAAAAAGTTGTAACTTTTGTTATATGCACTTTTCTCGTATAACGCAGTATGACATGCACTAAATACTATTCCAGGAGACTAATTTTATTAGTAATCATTAATGTTTATTTGATATAGGGATATAACGACCTATACCATAGTTAGAAGTATGATTCGGGTTAATGAGGTAATAAATCACCGCCCCCACTTCAGTTGTTATTTATTTTACTAGAAAATAACTTCGTTATTTATTTCCAATTAAAATGTCAATTATAAGAGCATTTCGATTATTTAAACAAAGCCATAGAATTTGCACAAGTTGTGAGAAATCAAACTCTATTTCAGATATATATTATCTTATTTTCTCCGATATTTTGATGATTTGATATTGAAATAACTAGGCACTATATATATAAAACTATTAAATGTTACTTGATACTGTTATTATGGCAAAAGACAATATGTGTTCAAACTCGCTATGGTTTTTAAAGTTATTTAGGTTTTAGGGAGGGCAATATCATCACGCACCTCAATTTTTGAGTATAAATGAAATTATATTTAGAGTACCGATGTTATTTATTTACACCAGGTATATGAAATATGATTTCATATATATATATATATAGTTATTTTTCCTTTATTTGGAGCATAAAGAAAATAAATAAATTCCTATCCTTAGGGGTAAATCATAAGAAGTAAGACTAATAGAAACAGATGTTTTGTATGAAGTAAATGTGTTCACTGATTGTTAAAACAGTACTAAAACTAGTCTATTCTATTTATTGTTGTTGAGTGCTTATATTAAGCGTGAATCATGCATCCCATTTTATTATTTATGCATCCTCTTCCTATTTTTCTGGGTAGCGAATATTTTATACGCACTTAGTTTCCGAAATAAAATTTTAAATGCATCGTATGATACGGTCTCTGTCTTAACAGCCTTGGTATCTTGGAGTAATTTATCTAATGACAGCCGTCCAGGCTTTATCTATTCAAGAGAGCCCTGGTTTAATGCGGCAGTAATAAAAACAGCAGACATTTTGGCTTTATAGCAGGTTAGATAATAATTTTTATAAATTATTAACCAGTTTTTTTTCTTTTTATTTCTAATCTCCAACGTCTTGAGATGTTTTTATTTTAGCTGTTACAGTTTCGCAATATTAAGCTATTTCTTCCGTTTCTGCAAAGATACTCATATTTACCTCAGCTTACTTTGATCACAGCATTTCGACATCATTTTAAAAATTCCATCAGCTTTTACCATGGCTGTCCCTATGATGAGTATATAATTATAAAAAACTCCATCACGCATAGGCAGGTTGCATAAGATAGACAGATTTCCCAAGTGTTAATCTGACACGCTGGTGATCTCATCTCACCATCTATTAAAATTTTCTCCTGTAGTAAATAACGTATGAAATTGAAAATTAAATTTAAGCTGGACGTAGGATTCTTAGTATTAAAAATGAAAATTTTGAGTGTAACGAATGGTGAAACAAAAAAAAAATACGAAAACATTTATACAAGAGAAATAATGGGCGTTTTTCCATCCATCTCTATAATAACAGATATATTTTATCCCCCTCCCTCTTCCTGGTCTGATTTAAACGAAACCTATCTAACTGGTAGAATATATTAACGTCAGATTTACCGACTTCAATTCTTCTAAATAAAACTGTATGATACGTTTAAATCTACAGGTGAAAGTCGATATATACATATTCAGAAAATATAGGAAAAACACTCAATGTTTCTTTATTCTCGCCTTAAAACATTGGAAGCTATATTTATTGTATTTTTAAGCTACGCAATTATTTTTAGTGAGATGTACTTTTTAGTCTGCAGTTATCAACCTCGTAATACTCATTTTAATGCCTTCAAAGATATATATCTCTTTATGAACTATTACAGTTTCATGGAAATATGATACAACAATACCATAATAATGCATTCATGCCTGAATAATTCATTTATCAATTATTTTTGTGGTTGTTTTAAAAAAAGTTGCTTTGAACAGGGTTTATATTACATATTTAATTCAATTAAAGGTTATTCGTATTTATCAAGGATATATTTAAGTACTCTTCCAATGACTTGCTTTATTCAATAAAACTGAAATAATTTAGGAAATTTGCGTTATCTAATATATATGTTGTAAACAAATTTAATGAAAGGCCACCATGCAATGTATGAGTATTGTCTATTCATATAAATTCATTTTCACTTTAAATATTAAAAAGAAGAAATGCAGTTAAATGACAAGTATGCGTTTTATAAAGAATATGGTTTAACCCAAGTGAAGTTTCATTTAATGCGTTAACGCTTTGCCAGGGAAAAAAAATAATAGTTTCCCAGACTGAAATTAGAATTAAGCCTGATATTGACTTACCAAATTAAATCCATCAATGCTTGAATTGCAACAAATAATGGTTGTGGGAGCCGTGAAATTTTTGGTTTATTTATTTTAAACCTCAATGAAAAAATCGTTTTCTTCAGATCAATCAGATTCTTTGACCAAAAGGTTCCTTTTTCTACTAATAATATGTACAACTAACTAAAAAATAAAAATACAACCTTTGAAAACTAAAAGAGTATGTTGTTTATATATCGGGAATAACGACAAATTTGCATTTTTATCATAAGCTATTATATATTTTTTAATGTTACAATTACTACAAACCCTTTCCCTATAATTCCCTACTAACTTTTTCCCACCTGGTAGGTTGATTGAGAGAGAGAGAGGGAAGGTACAATTCCTACCTGGTTATCTACCCGCCTAACCTGTACACATTCGATTCCAATCGACACCATCCTCCCCAGACCGGCACAACTTGATTACGTCAATTATTGCTAATGGCATCCCTTTTAACGCGCGAATCGACTCGTCGGTAGCTCACCTTCATTATAATATACAAGGTAAAAACCATTCAAACACGAAAGTTACCCATTGGACACCATATGGGGGATTATGGCTTGGGGAGGGCAATTACTCACCACCTGCAGGCAAAAGACAATAAAGTCCGTCACGCAGGGGCTGCGTAAACTAAGCAGATTTCCCACGTGAAGTTTTACAGTAGAGAAATCTGCCCAATAACAACTGTAGTAGTAAGGGATCAATAAACCTATTCACGACGGACGAACAGTTACGGAAACGGCCGCCAGAGCTCTCGGCGTAAAGTCCCGAACATAGCCCACTCCTGCCGACCACACACAGAATACAAATGCACATATATCGGTTAATATTCAAGATACAGAATAAATGTATTGATCATTATTTATAGTAACTTTAATGTGCAATAGGATTGATTCTATACAATTTTTCGATTCGACGCATAATAACGGAGATATTTTGAATTTTCAAAAATCCCCCCCTCTATACCCCCCCTCCCACTGATCCGATTTCAGCTATTAATGAACTTGATCTTCCTTTTTAAATAAAACGATTAAATTCCGAGTTTAGTAACGATCAAACAATAATTGGAACCGCTTGAGCGTTAACAGACAAATATATATATAATTTTGAACGGACCTCATTTTCGTCATCTCCTGGGTAGGATCGATGGACATTTGAAGACATTTTTCGAAACTCGCGTCATGAGTACGACCTCAATAGCTGATTTCCCTTAAGGGAAATCTGCTAAAATGTATTCACTGCATTAGCTATCTACTCAATTGCCGCACGATGCTGAGTGTGCACGAGGTTAACTGGTCTAACCTTGAAGCCTTACTAACTGCCCAACTGAATTAAATTCATTCAACAATTCCCGGCCTAGAAACAATCATTTCCAGACCACAACATTACATTTACCTGAACAGAAGAGATAAGAGTACCAGCCAAATGTTTTATTCTGTAAATTATGCCCAAGGTAATTTCCCTGTTAATCAAGGGAAGGAGGAATTCTTGACATATCTAATATCATAAAACGAACCTAAAATGTTTTTATTCTTACTTCATAACTTACAACTAGTATAAGTTTAATAAAATACTAAATGAAACGCCATTTATTTGCATCCGCTTTGTGCCTGGGTTGGACACAGGATTCATTCCTTTTCTTTCCACTAAGGACTTTCACTTAATAATCGAACCCTTGACTCCAGGTTTACAATGAATATTATTACTTTGGCACACACGCAAACCTGAACATTAATGAAATATAAGGTAATATAATGATGATGATATAAATATAACTCAAAGAAAATTGATTTTACAGTAATCTTTTCTTATTTTACTAGAAGGAATGAGGGTTTGAGGAGCCAAATGAAAAATTATAAATATTTCCATTATTAAGTGTGCGCGGGAATATACAATTTTGAATACCTACTCTTACCAGTTAAGTAATCTCTTTCATTAATTTGTTTACTTTTTCCCAAACAAAATTAATCAATATATTTTTATTTTCACGTTTTCGACCTTCATCACATTATTTTACTTCTATTTTTCGTTTTAAGCTATTGTATCACTGAATACCTCATTTCCTGCCTACGTTTCATGTTAATGCATTAAATTTTATGATAACACATAGCGTTTTGATATCTACCAAATACAGAAAAAAAAATATGAGCAAATTTCATCTATAAAACATTCAATTAGTGAAAAACCTGTTGAGATGAGACAGTTCCACGGTGATGTAATTTTTATCGTGTTGGTTTATTTCATTAAATAGTCTTGCATGTTTGTAGAAAACAATTTACGTAGTTTAAAACTCAATGTTTTATTTTGTTAATCTTTCGTGAAACAAGCTTAATTACAGAGAACCGCACTTTTCCATCACCGAAATGTAACAAGTTAAATTAAAATATTAGAATTTTCAAAGTTGTACAGGTGTTCTAACAGACGCACAGTGGGCCGGATGGCCAATCTAGGTGGAAATAATTCATGAAATCAAAACATCTAATTAAGTTATTTGCCTTAATCTGGAACGTCTATTAATCCAATATGGCATGGTATTTTGGAATTAGCACCCGTACAAACATCACAAGAGTACACAAACAATGACAAATCCGATGTTTTCATTCTAATGATTAACAAGTTTGCAGCTCAGTTTTACCTAAAAATTTACTTAGAAAGGTTGCTTTTTCTGTATTTAAATTATCGAAAGTAAATTATTAAACAGTTTTATTAAGATGGACACCATATCCATAGGTAAGTTAATAATAAAAATACAACAATATCTCAAAATTATATGAAATAAAAAATTTTAACATCTGTAAAAAAAATATACCGCATAATACCGCTAAGATAATTATGTCTGTTGTTGTTTATAATACAAACTAACATTTAATAAAAAATAGAATTGCTAATATTTGCTAACTTTGTCGTACGGGCTATTTTCAGAAAAAGATATCACGATTACGAGACGGGACGTATTTCTTCTTTGGCAAAGCTGTTCAAACACAAAGCCAATAATTGAGACCATTTTGTCACAATTTGCTGTGAAAAATATCCAACAACATTCATTGGAAAAATTGACCAGTAATTTAAACCTTTTGTTGTCAAAAATTAAAATTAAATGGCAAGAAGCTGGACGATACAAAGATTTGTTTCTTAAAAAAAATATTATTTGGTTGGATAAAATTTTCACATTTATATGTACATGTGATGAAGAGGAACCTCTGCCATCTACTTCTGGAGGTCGACCAATTAAGCCATTTGAAGACTGCTGTGCTAAAACGAAGAAAACAAAAATAGGAGATATTATAAAAAGACCTTTAAATGAAATAGTGTTTGCTTCTGAAGTCGCTGTAAGAAAGTCGGGAAAACGTGATGAAGCTAACACCATTAAAGAAGTAGCTCTTTGTTCATCTGATGTAGCTACTCAAATTAAAAAACTTCGAATGAGTAAACTTAATGAAACCCGCCCATTTACTAACGAAGAAGCGATAGCTATTTTCATTGACTGTAAGCTGTCAAAAAATTCATATAAGTTGCTTCGGAATCATGCATTAAACATTAATCATAAAATATATCCATCTTATTATCAATTAGGAAAAACAAAAAACGATTGTTATCCATCTGGACCTGGAGATATGGTAGTTACTGAGAATTGCGTCACTTTCAATGTACAGTCCATAGTGGATTTGACAACTATGAGACTTGTTCTTGCCCACAGCAAAGTTTTTCAAAATTTCCTCTCTCAAACAACATTTCTAATGATATGTAAATGGGGTTGTGATGGTAGCAGTGGTCATAGTAGGTACAAGCAGAAATTTGAAGACCAGGATGCCGATGATGAGTATTTATTTTCTTATTCATTTGTTCCTGTAAAAATGCACGAATTAGGTAGAGTAGAAAATTTAGTTTGGAGCAATCCTTTTCCTTCATCCACACGAAACTGCAGGCCGCTAAAGTTTATGTTTTCCAAAGAAACCACCGATTTGACTATCACCGAAACAAATAAAATTAAACAACAAATAGAGTCGCTGCAACCTACTAAAGTAACTTTGGAAAATATAAATATCAGTGTTCATTACAAATTTTTGCTGACCATGGTGGACGGAAAAGTTTGTAATGCTCTAACAGGGACCAAGTCAAGTGAGAGATATTATATATGTGGAGCAACTCCTAAATTGATGAATGCTATTAATCCATTAGTATCTCATGATATCAAAGAAAATTATGATTTTGGAATTTCCCCATTGCATGCCTGGATTAGGTCACTGGAATGCTTCATTCATATAAGTTACAGACTTATTATAAAAAAATGGGCTATCACAACCAATGAACACAAAGAAGAAATAAAAAATCGAAAAATGGAAATTCAAAAAAAATTTAAAGATGAGATGGGATTAATAATTGATAGGCCTAAACCCGGATTTGGTACAAGCAATGACGGAAATACGGCAAGACGATTTTTCAAAAACCACGAAAAAAGTGCCACTATAACCGGATTAGACGACGAACTTTTAAAAAGATTTTACATCATCTTGACTACTTTGTCATCTGGCTATGAGATTAATGTCGACAAATTCCAGACATACGTTCAAGATACAAGAACGTTATACCTAAGTACATATTCATGGTATTACATGCCCGTGACTGTTCATAAAATTTTGACCCATAGCACCCAAATAATTAAAAATTGCATTGTGCCTATCGGAGTGCTATCGGAGGAGGCTCAGGAGTCTCGAAATAAAGATTTGAGGCGATTTCGAGAGTGCCATACCCTCGAAATGCTCTCGAATAGATACAAATACGGATTTAGCACAAAGGCTGTTGTTGACTTCAGATCCTTTAATTAATTATTTTAGGAAGGAGACCAGGAAAAGTCGAAAACGTTTACATTAGGATGTGCTATCGCTTTTGCAGCCTCCAAGTTCCAATATAAATAAAGATTCAGAAAGCGATAATAGCGATAGTGATAGTGATGATTAACTGCTAATATCTCCCATTAACTGTTCTTCTTTTGTGATTTCAATTGTTACCTATGTTTTGGATTTTTCTTTATATATTGTGGTTATTATTTACGACTAAATAATTGTATAATAATACTAATAAAACGATAAAACATTAAAAAATAACAAGTTAGCAGTTTTTTCCACCTAGATCGGCCATCCGGCCCACTGTGAGACGTTTGAAGCAAGGGCAATGGGAAAAGGACTATATTTTAATGGAAAGCTTTTAAATCAATATTAAAGTTTGGCACAGATGGAGAAACTTTCTTTCATTTTAAGCACTTTTTCCTACTCGAGTAATGATTTCTCATTCCCTTTTTTAATAATTTTTTTTTTCTCTTGATTACAATATTTTTCATTTGTGCCAAATATCAGAAACTCTAGAGAAAATGGGAAATTTAACTTTAATCTAGCAAATTTTAAAAATTCTTGATGAAACTCAAAAAATATTGCTGTAACTTGTTTCTCGATCATTTATCGTGTATTGCATATGTGAGTTTTTAGAGTAAACAAATATTGAAGAACTTGACAAATACTGCGTCTTAAAAATTGAAGAACTTCAATGAGTAAAATTTCTCTACGATTTTTGTGAGACTCATGTTTCCTGTTTGGGATGCTTTTGAATGCTCTTTGATTATAATGTCTAAATTAAAATTTATTCATTCAAATCCAAGACATTTTTCCAATTAGCATGGATGCATCCTTGATAAATAGACAATCGACATGCATACTAATACTCTATAAATCACTCATTCGACCTTTACCAAACATACGCCTCACAGGCCTGGTTCTCGGTTAGCAACAATGTCAACACGAGAATGGAAGCATTCTAAAATAAAACTTCAACAACAGCATTCTAAGCTCCTTGGCTTGTACATAATGGACAAGAATTCGTTGGCCCTCACAAAAATACATTTCCAGAAGCTAGAAGAATGTTGTCCTAGATAAGGGTTCAATCTTGTAGAATGAACATAAATAAGCACCTGAAATCCAGATTATTTCTATTTATCTCAAGATAACAATTATTACTTAAATTTCTCTGCGTAAACAATTTTTCTTTCTTATAGGAAACAAACTCATTTTTCCCCAGGAAATTTAGTTCCACCTACCACTAATAATTTAATAGTAGATATAATGTAATAAATTCAATTTTGAAAGGTACAGGTGTATCGAACGTGTAAATAAGATTTCTCTCTCACTATATATATTGTTTTCATTGTAAATTTTGAGCCAAATCGCATAGTTGCGGGTGCTCCTGTATAAATTAAAAAAAAATAGCCTACTCAAAGGCATTAGACCAAGCTTGTGTTTAAGCATTTTTAAATAAATATTCTCAGATCTGTACCGAACAGAAACCACTTTTAATCCTTCAAAATAAAGATATTCATAATTTTTATCAAACACCAATCTACCGTAACACTACTCTTACACTCCCTTCATTGAGATAAAAGTAATATCTCATTTAAAGTTAACACAACATCGAAAATCAAGCTCTCTTTCTTCAAAATTAAATCTGACATCTTTCAAGGCAGTAATTTGAGAAAAACCTTAAACTATTTTTTTTCACCAAAGGATCTAAGACACTATCAAAAGCAAAACTTACAAAGTTATTATTATTTATTAACGCCCACTTTTGGTAACTAAGGCTAATTGGGACGGGTTATCTACAGGTTACCACCCTTTTCTAGCCAGGGTGGGACTTAGGATGTTATTTAAGGAATTCCGTCACTAAATAATTTCCTTTGCCCAGGCGAGAATCGAACTCGCCACTCTAGGTTTACGATGTGAGATAAAGGTCAACGCTTTAACTCACATGGCTAAACTGAGCCCCCCTTACAAAGTTAAGCTACACGACGAATTAAGTAATTATACTGTTAGGTAGATAGGCTATTGAGGCTCTTGACGTGTTTTTCGAAAAATGTCTTCAAATATCCTACTTAGGAGATGACGAAAATGGATTTTGTTCAATATTATATACGAGGCCAACCATTCATAGAACATTCTACCTATCATGGCTATTGCTAATGATCTGTTCATGAGTGAAATCATTGACAAGTTCTCTGGAAAAAAGAATCCTGGGACTAATGTGGTCCTGTCGATCTAAGAGAGTTCACCAATTGTAGTACCCTCAAGTACTTGGAAGTAATAAAAGGAAAAAAAAAATAGAATATTGACTAAATTAATTATATTCAAATAGCCTTGGTCTTAAGACTCCCATCTATGGGGGTTATGTAAATTTATAAGCAGGTCATCGGGCCAACAATTACATACGGCCCTGAACATGGAAAGAAGAGTGGTTGGTATAAGTCCACCACGTAAAGATACTAACTGCAGACGGTATTGAAAGTTCCCAGCCAGTGGCAAGGCTTATTCATTAGTTATATGTTAAGGGTTTAACGATAACTAATATCTCACTGCAAGTATGATAGACCACTTGAAGAGCTACATTTGTGAATGGTTGTCACTACGATGGATCCAGCGGCCCAAGCCTTGTAATTTAATTTAATAATATTGCTATGTCTTTTTTTTTTTTAAAAAAAAAAAGATCATATGTTTGTGAATTAAATTCAGTTCTAAATTGAGTCTGCATCCGGCCCGGATGACCATTTATTTTGTTAGTCACTTTTTGCTAAAAGTTTATCAGTATAAATTTTATATTGCAAATCTAGTCACTTATTGCTAAACTTTTGTCGCAATTTCTAGCAGACGGTATTTAAAACTGATTATAATTCACAAACATATGATTTTTTAAAAAAGAAACAATAATAATATTGAATTAAATCCCTCGTAGAGCAAACAGTAAATTTAGTCTTACGTTTACAAAAGACGAGGCACGCGATAACGGTATAGAACATGCTCACTAAATATTCCTCGAATATTTAATTCGAAATATTTCTCTAAGTGGGGTGTTCTTCACTGATTAAATGTTAACAAGTTAATTTTATATTTAATAACTAATCATAGTCATTAAAATTAATGTTTTTTATAATCTTCTATTTGTCCAATTTGATAACCAGAGATTAGTTTAATGCAGGAAGAATTATATTCCATTACCAAAATGAAAACCTCTTTTATATTTTTGGGAATGTCCGGAGTTGGTGATGTTTGAAATATTAGCTGTCATTAATAATAAATCAAGAGAGCTTTCAGCATATATGAAACCTAGAACGAGTCCATTTAATTGAAGCTGATTCAAAGCTTAAACAAAATGTAATTAATTATAAAATCATATGGGCTTTGAATATTTTATACCATTAATTAAAACATAATTTTTCCATGAAAATTAAATCAATTCCAATAAAAGGAATTCCTTGTGCATACTGTGGCTAATGCGAATAGGACATTTCATTTGATTGAAAAGAACAAACGTTTTTTTTAAACATTATTCTGACAGAATATTCCATCAAAGATATATATATATATATATATATATATATATATATATATATATATATATATATATATATACACGCGCGCACACAAACAGTGCTCAAATTAATTTGATGGCTTAGAATACACTAGTGAATTGTATACACTTTTATAGTGAAGGGTAAGTTCTATAATACAAAAAACAAATGATCATCTGCCCTGAAAGAAGCGGCCAATGAGTAATGTTTTAAGCTGTCATTGGCAGCTAAAGTAAGGCAAAACTAATGGATCTCTATGACAAAACGGACATAATCTGTATGGAGTATAAGGGTTGTAGACTTCGGAAGTATTTCATTAAATTCAGTTTGATCATAAGAAAGATTTTCATTTACTAATATATATTGTATTATAACATGGGGTTAGATTTCTAGCTGAAAACGGATCCGCAGTTAGATTTTAGCAGATTTCCCTTAAGGTATATATATATATATATAAATATATATATATATATATATATATATATATAATATGTCTGGTACCGCTCTAGCGGTCGCAATATTCGCTTGATCGTTACCAAACTCGATAGTCGTTTTATGTAAAAAGAAATATCAAGTTCGTTAATAGCTGAAATCGGACCAGGGAGAGGGAGGGGGGCCTTCAAAGGAAGAGAATTTTGAAAATTCGAAATATCTCCGTTGCTATAAGTCGGATCGAAAATGTGTATAGAATGAATCTTATTGCAAATTAAATGTACTATAAATATTGTTATATACATTTACTCTCTTGATATTTTTCAGGGCGATGATAACCTGGAATTTTTCCGCCCTAAAATCCTACCCTACGAAACAAACATCTATACCTATCTTGAATATTAACCGAGATATTGGCATTTTCCGGTTTTCAGCCTGGAGTAAATCCCACTTCTACTCGTGTTACGTAGACAATACTCTGTTATATAATAAACCATATTATTCGAATCGTAAATGCCAAATATTGTTATCCAGAGACCTTTATTATACGAGATACATGTAAATATGTTCTTGTGACCCCCCCCCCGTCTTAAATTCTCTGACTACTGAAATGTGATTGACTTAGGTAAAATGTATTCTGATTCATTGTAAATTACAGTGCTAGATATATTACATAGGTTTTAATAAAATTAATATGTATATTCTGATATGTTACATGTATTGTTTTTCATTCCGGTGTCAGAAAGAAAAACAATAACTGAAAGCCGTTGGCAGACATGTTTGTTTACATTTGAGACGCTTCCCGCCGGGAGGGGAAAGATCTCTTCTTACCGTTTGTATTTATTCATCTAATATTCACGGAAGTGTTGCGTTATCAGTATGTAGGTTTATCTATTATTGAAATTCACGTGGGAAATCTGCTTAGTTTACGCAGCCCCTGCATGACGGACTTTTTTGGCTGTTAGACGATGCCAGTATTAAACTCTATCTATATGGAGCCTAGTGAATAGTGAATGAATGACTTCTTTAAAATAATGTTTACAAATTAACGCCTTCCTATGAATTTCATTTAAGCAATGGGCATTTGTATTATAAATATTCAAAAAAATAAAAAAAGGGGGAAAATATATTTCCCGCCTGTCCAATTTCCTGTTTGGTGTTTCAAGTATATTATTCTTCATCAAGTAATATGTAGAGCGATAGCCCGACAAGCCGCTTCATCTGGGTCTAATCCAATAGTGCTAGACCTCATCCCGAGGGATCAGATCGGAATTAGGAGCACCTACCTATCTCAATAGACCAACAATACCTAACACAAATTGCAATCTGACCTCAACAATGAATATACAATAGCTAATTCTTATTCTGTTAGCAGAGAAATATACCTCTTTATCCAAAATGTATAAATAATCATCCACATATACATTAAGTGAACGCTATTGGAAATGAAAGTTGCTCTACATTAGCCATTCCCTACTTGTTTTACTGTCACCAGTTACTTGATAAATTAAGCAGCTATGAGTAGATATAATTAATGATCCACTCCTTTAGAACAGGATTAATGACGTTATTAGTCTTTCAATGTTTCCTACTTACAGACCAAAATCGTTATATATGCATAAACAATAAATAAAACATTCATTGTTAGCCCAAAATATTGAATGATGAATGTAATGCTTATTTAATTATCAACAGATTTGGTAATACGAATCACAGATTATGCTGGTGTGTAATTCATTTGAATATATTTGACATTGTTGAACTCGGCATCCCTCAAGGTACATGGATTGGTAATAAATGGCAGTTCATGAAGTTTAATTTTAGGCCAAATACATGACTATCTTACACTAGCCCATCAGTCTGACTTAGTAAGACTGATTCGTCTTGTAAATTACTCAAATTGTAGAACAGTATTAAATTAATATGGACTAGCTGTTGTGCTCGTTTTAAAGGGTTGAAATACCAAAGGTTTTCCAAGGGAGAATAAAGATTGAATTAACCTATGGAGGAACTCATCCCGTCATATTTATCTCATACTCTCATGCCACTTGTATGTACAATAAATGTCCAGCCATTCGGTTGTTAAACCAGTTATGTAAAAGGTGGCAAATACGCGAGGAGCTTATGTCTTGAATAGCTCTCATAAATGAACTCCAATAATTATGGTTTCCATTGCAGAATGAAGATTTGGTTAACGTAGACAGTAAACAATCTCCATCGTTATCGAATTAGGCGTGTCATATGTTCAAGCATCTGTTGGGTATGTAACGAATTTATTATCGTTCATGCGGTCTTGCTGCCCGTCAAAATATATCGTGTATTCCATCATTTTAACAATTAAATGTGATAATATTGTTCAGGCATTCTGCTGTAATCCCATAGAAGTATATACCTACATAAATATAGAATAGAAATATGTATAAATGTAATTCCATTGAAGAAGGTTCAGGTGGTGTCCGATGTCGAAAGTAATTACCAATGAGAGTTAGCTGACATAATGAGAAATATAATAAGTCTATTCCAAGTAAACCCTCTTACCCAATTGTAAAGGAGAATAATAATATGCTTAATTACCTTGACTGTAAATAAATAAAATTCCCGAATTTCTAGAGGCATTCTCATGGAACATTTATAAATTTTATTAGGAAACCGGAAGTAGGAAGTAACAATTTTGGATTCCGTAGATATAAACAAAGCGTTAGGGCTGAAATGTACATATTATACACAATTGGTCTTTACATTTTTTCCTGCAAAATCAACGTCAACGAAGTTATTGACAAACGTATGTTTTGACATCTAAGTAAAACCCCACACCTGTCAGTGGCAGTAAAGTATAAAAGCCCCCAACGTTTACAATATTAATATCCTATACACATATTCAAAAAATATATACACAATTCTATATAGTCAATATTGAAAATTCCATTGAAAATCTCTAAGACGTTTTTGAGTGATTGGGTAGTAACAAACAGGTACACAGACAGGCAAACTTTTCAGTTTTGATGTCATTGTTGTATAATGGTCTGAAACGTGTGAAAAAAAAAATTATCCTCATGGAATTTGAATAGAAAAAGAGAAAAACATTGAGCTTTATTTATATTAATTATTTTTATTTATTTATTTATAAACCTCCATTTGGCTAATTGGTACAGGTTTTTATAGAGTACCACTTTCTCTAGCCAGGGTGGGACTTATAATTTATTATTGAGTTATTAATATTGAAAATGGTATTAATACATCTCATAATCCGAGGCTAATATTTTACAAAAGTATCGGCTGAGCTGTACTGCTTTAATAAGTCAAATTTTTCATCTGCTGCAATGCCACGGTGATGACTTCATTCGAAATATTAATTTTAGCAGATTTCCCTTAAAGGAAATTAGCTATTGAGGTCGTACTCATTACGCGAGTTTCGAAAAATTTCTTCAAATGTCCATCGATCCTACCCAGGAGATGACGAAAATGAGGTCCGTTCAAAATTATATATATATATATATATATATTTGTCTGTTAACGCTCTAGCGGTCGCAATTTTTGTTTGATCGGTACGAAACTCGACATTTAAGCGTTTTATGTAAAAAGACAGATCAAGTTCGTTAATGGCTGAAATCGTACCAGAGGTGAGGGGGGGGGGGTTTAGAGGGGTGATTTTCGAAATTGTATAGAACCAATCTTATTGCAAATTAAATGTACTATAAATATTGTTATATACACTTATTCTCTATCTTGAATATTAACCGAGATATTTGCATTTTTATGAAGTCTGTGGTCGGGTGTTGTTCGGGTTAGCTTCTAACCTAACCTGTCGTTTCTAACCTTACCTAATCTTCTTTACTTTGTGAGATTTATGCAAATACGTTCTGTTCATCCGCCCCCCCCCTTCTTTAGTTCTTGAACTACTAAAATTTGAGTTATTAAAATATAAATTATTCTTACAATTCAGAAGCCGTTTCAGTTGGGAGTTTATTAAAATTAACTGAAAGATTTCTCATTACCGTTTGTATTTACTTATTTAAAATTGCTTTAATTGAACATCGCCTGAATAAAAGTGGAGCTTTACTCCAAAAAAGAAAATATTTGTATATAAATATATTTATGGAAATATAATTGTCAATAGAATTACCGAAGTCATACCCATATAAAATTTTCACTGGTAACAGAATGATGAAAATGTTGAAGATACCATTATTTATTATTGCTGGTAATGGACCAGATGAAGATACATCCCGTAAAGGCTTAGTAAAAGTATTAGATGGCTTTAAGTACCCCTTGAGTTTAACACTAAACATTGACGAACTGAATGAGTTATAATTATTAATTCAGTATAAGATAACTTCACTTGATACCACAAAAAAAAAAAAAAAAGAATCAAGTTAAAGCTATTCTCCATTGTTATGAATGGCCAACAAAGAAGTGCTGACCACCAAAGACGTGGTGCATCGTTCAAAAAATAATTATTACTACTGATCTTAGAACATCTTAAAAAAGTCCGTCACGCAGGGGCTGCGTAAACTAAGCAGATTTCCCGTGTGAAGTTATACAATAGAGAAATCTCCATACGAAAGCCGAACAGTTACGGCAAAGGGCCGAACTACTTTTTGGCGGGAATCTCGAAACGTTCGTTATCGGCCCAAATTTAATAAAAATCCAAATATCTCGGTTAATATGCAAGATAGAGAATACATGTATATAACAATATTTATAGGACATTAAATTTGCAATAAGATTGATTCTATACAATTTTTCGATCCGACGTATAGTAACGGAAATATTTCAAATTTTAGAAAATCCTCTCCTCTAAACTCCCCCTCCCACTGGTCCGATTTCAGCAATTAACGAACTTGATCTTTCTTTTTACATAAGACGATTAAATTCCGAGTTTGGTAACGATCAAACAAAAATTGCGACCGCTAGAGCGTTAACAGACAAATATATATATATATAAAATTTTGAACAGACCTCATTTTCGTCATCTCCTGGGTAGGATCGATGGACATTTGAAGAAATTTTCAAAAATCGCGTCATGAGTATGACCTCAATAGCTGATTTCCCTTAAGGGAAATCTGCTAAAATCGAAAATCAATTCACACAGCTGGGTTACTTAAAAAATATCTACTAATAACTTCGATAGTAGATTATTTTTTAGCAGATTTCACTTAGGGAAATCAGCTATTGAGGTCGTACTCATGACGCGATTTTCGAAAACTTTCTTCAAATGTCCATCGATCCTACCCAGGAGATGACGAAAATGAGGCCCGTTCAAAATTATATATATATATAATTTTATATATAGAATGAGTCTTATTGCAAATTAAATTTACTATAAATATTGTTCTATACATTTATTCTCTATCTTGAATATTAACCGAGATATTTGCAGTCACCAATAGGCTATGTTCGGTTTCCGACGAGAGCTCTGGCGGCCGTTTCCATAACTATCGTCCCTCGTGAATAGGTTTGGAGGTTAGGTTAACTGTTTTTTGGGCTAGAAACTACTGGGTTATTACGCCCTAAATAATGTTTTAGGTAGAGGTTTCTTACTACTACAGTTGTTATTAGGCAGATTTCTCTATTGTAAAACTTTACGTGGGAAATCTGCTTAGTTTACGCAGCCCCTGCGTGACGGACTTTTATTCAGAAAAGGTCATTTCATATCAGTTTCACGCGATTCACATTCGTAGTTAGGATGTTTTCAAGTTTAAGTTGTACTTTTAGAGAATGGGTTTTAGAGCATTTACTAACTCGGAAGTTATTACTGTATGTAGAATGAATATAGCTAGACATAGATATACGGACAAGGTAACTTTTCATTTTGTCCCCCCTAACCAATTGTACTGTTGTTTCAAATTCCTGTGTGTGTGTGTGTGTGTGTGTGTGTGTGTGTGTGTGTGTGTGTGTGTGTGTGTGTACGTATGTGAGAGAGAGTTTGTATAACTACGTTAGGCGGCACCTTTCGAACGCAATGTTCATTTTCCTTGAAAGTCGCATTTTTCCATGAAATGTTTCGTGCCAATTAGATATAATTTTTCTAATGATAAAATCCCATAAAAATACTGTTCTGTCAAATTCTTGATCCCGTGCATCGTGACGGATATATTTACGATTCAATTATTTGGCCTCTACTCCAGACTAAAATACCTTATCGAGGATTGAATGGTGTGTCACAATTATTAGAAATAATTTAAATTTTTTTGTTTGTTCGTTGTTTTATTGACTAACTGAAACACATACAGACCTAGATCCATGTGTTATATAATTCGTATTAATTAACTATGATCATGAAAGAGGACATGATAGGGCTTTCTCAAGTAACAAATTCTGTTATCGTTCAACCCTGCGTATTATATTGTACTATTTAGGTCTAGCGTGGGAGAATCAACCCCTCCCCTATCGACCAATCGCTGGAATTATATGCTCCAGCAAATCTCGGGGTCCTCGGAGCCAGAAGTCTATAACTTCATTATCGAACATTTACTGAGGTACGGGTGCGTGACGTTCCCGTGAATCTAACGTTTCAGCACAAGGGCATAAAGCTCTTGTAATTCCAAAATAAGGTGGTACCTTGTAAAGGAGAAAATAAGCATGACGGAATAAGAAACGGTAATGCCCATATTAATAGATACAATAACTAAGAAGTTAAGAACGGTAAGGAACCTGGCAAGAGGAACCAAATGGGCTAATGGCAATAAAATATTAGATCCAGAGTTAAAGACGGTTATCCTACTATGAGGAAAACTGAAGGATTTAAGAAAGATTATGGGTTTCTACATGGACTGGAAAAACAACTCCTTCCTTTTTTAAAAAGTATTTTAATAGTTTCATTGATGAGTCTTGTTTTGAAGTTTGATTTTTTTTTTGGCGGTATTGCAGTCCTAGATTAAATATTATATATTTAACCAAAAATAATCATCAAAAGTCAATCAAAGCCATCCAAAAAGCCTAGGCTTAGGAAAACGTTATATTATTATAATAGCAACAACTTGGTTAATATTTTTTACTATGCCACTAATTAACTATTTTTATTTCTTATGGTGATCAATGCAAATAGGTTTGATTACTAACTTGTTTAATTCAGAATGTATTAGTATTAATTTTTAATTAAGGTATTCTAATATGATAAGACATTTTTTGGATCAGAACAGCCTCAGGCTTGGCATGTTAAGTATTAAAATTATTAGAGAACCCCTACTAAAAAAGGGGTTGGTTTTACTAAGCAAATTTCCCGCGTGAGCCATGTATTTGTCTTTATCTTTTAAAAGTGTAAAAGTACAACGAGAAACATATTTAATATTTATGCTTAAAATTAAAAGCTTCATAATATTACTGCTTGTTGTTAATATAAATTGAGTAGAAGTAGGGGTTTACTAAAGGCCGAAAACTAAAAACTGTGAATATCTTAGTTAATAATCAATATAGTGAAAAAAACATACATAGCAACTTTTAGAGAACATTACATTTGCAATAGATTGAATCTATACATTTTTCAATCCGACGCATTATAACAGAGATAATAAGAATGTTTTTAATTCCCCTCTAAACCGCCCCTCCCGTTGGTTGGATTTCAGTCATTAACGAACTTGATCTTTATAGTTACATAAATCTTTTAAATATCGAGTTCAGGAAAGATCAAACCGAAATTGTGACCGCTGGAGTGTTAACAAACAAATCTATATAGACAGATTGATAGGTAGATAGATATAGTTTTGAATGCACCTCATTTTCGTCATCTAAGTAGCATCTGGAATGGACATTTGTGGAATTTTTGTTTAGAAAATTGGGTCATAAGTACGTCCCTTAGGGGAAATCTGCTAATACTAATAGGGCCTAAGATAAGAAGATAAGACGACGACCTGAATATTAATCTATTGCTACACCATAGGCACCGATATTGTAACACAGACAAATAAATACAGGATATTGGGTAATACATTGAGGAGAATATATAACTTGCGAGAATCATCCATTCTCTAAAACCTTCCATTGTATTAACATGGCTCCTGAAAGGAAAATATATTCCTCCTTTTCTTAGAGATAAACCAACCTTCAAATCCTAATGATCTCTCTGTATTTCTTCTCTTTCCCCACCGAAGAAAATAATTTTCTTATATCTCCTAAATAAAAGTTTAGACCTTTTGTCGTTTTGCAGTTAGAATGCCTCCTATTCAGCGGCAGCAATTTCAGTTTTATTGGTCTTCCTTTGCATTGTCATTTTATTAAAACGAAAGGAAAATTTGATTTAGACCAATGAGGAGTGTCAAGATAGAGACGTAAGTCGTCTTTATTATAAACATGAGCCCAACATCATTCCAAACTGAACCAAGATATTATGACACACTCCCATTCTTATATATATATATATATATATATATATATATATATATATATACACGTCTATATAGTATTATCATACAATTAAATTCTGCATATTCAAGGTAATAGTTGAAAGGTTGACTTATTTTGTTTATTTTAAGGATGGTACTTATCTTTCAACTTATAAAGTCCAAATAAGGAGGTGGAACCCCTATTCACCACCAAAAATACTCTAATAATGTATCTGAATTAGCATTGCTTAAACAGTGTTACTAGATAAGGCAAAACAATTTCATATTACACATCATTTAGTTAACCTTTAAGGACTCCATGGGTCAAAAACGACCCGTGCATAAAATAAAAGTTTAGGTTTTTCTTGACTCTTGTTAGGCAGCGGCACCAGGTACAATGTATTCTCCCCTTAGTTTTCTTCCTGGGAATTACCTGTGTCTGCCTAATTAAGGTTTTGGGGGCATTTGTGACCCGTGGTAGTAATTACGTTATTAAAACGTTGCTTAAAGTATTCATAGTGATATGACTAATGAGAGTTTTATTGTGGATGGCACGCATTATAAGGATTGCTTGGGATATATGCACGAAGATGGTGGAAATCAGAATCCTGTCTGATGATAATGAGCATTTAATTAGTAATTACAGTGACAATCAGTCCATTGGTTCTGATCATGATACTGGTAAATGAGGATGAATTGTGCAAAAAGTCTGACCAGAAACATTCAACAATATGCTATAAATGTACACAGGTTGCAAGAATCACTCTGAATCTAAATGTCTCTGCCGGAACAGTGAAAATAAAATTTTAATTTATTTGTCAGTGTAACAGAGAGCCCCTCACAGTTTCTTTATTATTCAAGATACTAATTACTATCGGTTTCAAAATGAGCAGAATACGCTTAAATATTATGAGAAGAAAGATGGCCCTCTTAAAATCCATTTTTATATATTAATTTGTATACTATTTGAAGACTTGGATTTTTATTTGCACTTTTTATTCTAATTCAAATATGTTTTTTTGGCAAGTGTAAAACCAAGTTATTTTTATTGCATTTGTATTTTAAAATGTGTCACGTTTGTTTTGTATTCCATTAAAAAATTATATTAACAAAATTTATTTTAAAAATTTAAACTTTTATTGTGTGGGTTATAAGAGACCCATGGAAGTACTTATATAATTTTAAAACATGGTAGTAGTTGAAGGTTAAAAATTAATTCATTAATTCAAAAAGTTGGGTGTTTTTAATTTATCTATAAGAATAATTACATTTCTATAGTGGAACAATGATATCTGGGTTGTTGGATGTACAAAAACCCTTTTTCTTTGCATTAGTAGTTTCAATATTATATCATTTATATTTTTCATTGTTTTAGAGGGGTTTTAATTTAATAAAAGACCATTGGGGTTTCATTAGTTATTGTAGTATGTTTTAAGCAGAGATTATTAGCATTTCCATTATATATTATACTATTAAATAGGATAGAGTACAAAGGTGGGTGGATGCTGGTAATGAAGGAGCCCTCCATTAGTATAGAGAAGAAGAGGAACACTTTGACAGTTGGCTGTTGCTAACTTGCCCAGCTGACGAGTTACTTGCCATAAGCAACTTTATCAATCAGATAATTACAATAACTTTATTAAGCTGTGTATTATAAAGCAAATCATATTCATTCATGATATTATCTAACGGTCCAGAAGCAGACAGCTTGCTTTTCTAAATTGTGTAATAATATTAATAAGTAAAAATTTCGTGTTTGTACTAGCGATCATATTTTAAAAGTTAGCAGAATATATCCATGGCCTTTCAAACTGAACGAACAAATTTATTTCTATAACCATATAGGTATATAATTTAAATTCCGGAAATTTTAAATACCGGTGACCCGTCCGTAGGGGAAGTGTCAAGTTTACAATACTCACGGTATTGGACTAAAAACACTCGTGGATTGGTTTCCACAGGATCGATAGCAATGTACTTCGTGATTAACACATTCAATATTTACTTATCACTAAAATAATATCTTTTTCTATACAACATTTATGTATTGAAATATATAAACACCAACAGATTTCTCTTATAGAAAATCAACCATTGAAGACAACGTAACTCATGACACGATTTTCTACAAATTTATTCAAATGTCCGTCGCACACACATTTCCTCGTCTCATTGTTTAGGGTCAATACCCTAGAACCCGGCGTTGCTGGCATATGTTAATAACAAAAGTATTTGTTCAGTAAGCCTTCACTATCCACAATATTTTTATGTTACTGTATCCTGTGCATTTAGCTATTTTTTGTAAAATGATGTACCTTGTAATTCATAACCATAGAAAGTATTCTGTATTCCAAGCCATGAATGCTGTTTTATGTTATATTAATAATAATAATAAATTAATAATACTCTTTTGTATGTCTGGAAAGTAAACTGTATATTCATAATGGTACATAGTACATTCAGATAAGTATAATATAGGATTCCCAAAAATCGGTAGCAAAGAATTATTATTGTTTTTTTTTAATTAATATTATTGTTCTTTGAAAAGGAATGGCCCTTGCCACAAAACATGTAGGGCAACGAGAATCGACTTTGCAGCAAAAGAAAAGTGTTTTTATTGGTTCCTCTTGCCATTAAACCTTCAGGAAAATATGAGAATATTGAGTACAGAATAAGAAGTGTTAAAGTTTGTGAACAATACGTTTCTGGTAGATTACTAATGTAAGAGGAAGAAGAATGCGGGCGGACTGAAGTCTTAAGTCAAAAGGAATAAAATTATTGCTCTCTTACTTTCCGAGTTATAGAAAAAAAAGAGTGTCTAAACAACAATTATAAAAAATTAAATTTTAAAAGTACAGGTTCTACTAATTTTCGATCCGACTCAAAATAACTAAGATATTTCAAATTTTCCTATGTCCTCTCTTTCCGAAGTAGGTTTACATGAAACACTTAAATATCGAGTTTGGCAACGAACAGAAGAAAAAAAAGTGGCTAGAGCAATAAGAGTCATATGTAAATTCGAACAGCCATCATTTACGTAATCCCCTTTGCAAGGTGGATGGACATTGAAAAAATCTGTCGATAATCGCCTCATTAGAACAACTTCAATAACTAATTTCCCTCAATGGATATCTGGTAAAAAGGCACTACATAGAAACGGAACGAAAGAATGGAAGAATGGGACCATGTTCTAAAATAAAAAGCAAAAAAGAACTACCAAAAGGAATATGAAAAACAAGATAATAAGTACTGAGAGTGAAACGAGTTGTGAAAGAGCGGGGGTTAATGACCTGAATAAAAAGAACTAACTCCACCATTTTAATTTACTTTAAGCCCCAACTTTGCTGACTGGCAATTTGCCTCAGCCCGCCAGTTGTATAACAAACGTATTTAAACTTGTGTCATGGGAGTCGACCACGAATCAAATATTTGCCTACGTGACAAATCGTCCCCACAGCGGACTACAAGGGACGGGACATCGTCATTTCAGTCTAGCCGCATGCATCCCACTCACATACATTAGCTATATGGAATTACAGGGTAACGCTTCTGAAAGATTATAAATTAATTGTATAATAGTAAAAGGAAGATAGTAGAAAGTAATCTGGAATTGTGATAATGTGGTCCTCGGTCAACATGGATCAAAAAGATCATAAAAATCAAATGTTTCCAGTTTGAGAAAGTCAATCCATTCACTTTATCAAGCACCAGAAACAAAACAGAAAATGTGTGAAAGTTACGACAAAAAAATATGTTTTAGCAGATTTCCCTTAAAAGTATCTACAAGTACGTTAATGGCTGAACAAGGACCAGTGGGAGGGGGGGGTCAAGAGTGGCGATTTTTGGAAATTCGAAATATCTCCGTTACTATACGTCGGATTGAAAACTTGTATATAACCAATCTTATTGAAAATTAAATTTACTATAAATATTGTTATATAGATTTATTCTCTATCTTGAATATTGATATTTGCCTTTTTATTAAGTGTGTGCGAATAACGGAGGAGATGAGATCGGCTGATGTCGGTTTTATTCGTGAGTTTCCGCCGAAAGCTAGTTCGGCTCTCGTGAAATTGGTTTAGGGACTCGTTAATACTACTGTTACTAGTATGCAGATTTTATAATTAAAACTAGTATGTTCTACTGAAACACGTAACGTGGGAAATCTGCTTTGTTTACGCGCCCCTGCGTGACTGACTTTTATCATTTTTTTTTTGTAATTGTTAAGAAAATAAATTCACATCAAAAGATACGACGGAACTACGAGTATTTGTTAGATCCAGCACCTCTCTGCATTAACTTTTCAATTATTTATTTATTAATGTCCACTTTGTGCTACTAAGGCTAACTGGGAGCATAACTTCTCAATTAAATAGTTCGGTTCACATTCACATCACAGACTTGAAAAACGAATAAAATAACTTTCGTGTGTGCTGAATATTAATTTTCAATAAAATTGAATTGTAATAATTAGTAATGATAATATTAAAAAATATATGGTATGATCATTAATTTAATATTACACATGGTAGTCGTAATAATATTTATTAACCACTCGTATTCTTGTCAAGATAGTCTGCTATTTTGGGTTTAGTATTGACGTATCTGACTGAGATGAAGGTAATATAGTATATGCTATGTAGGTGTACTGTCGTGAAGATGCTACAACGAAATTGGACATTCTGAAGTACATAATTCCAATACAGTGGAGCATGATGGATGTCAACTAGAGTATTTATGTTTAGTATATTACTACCTACTTAACAAGGAAATAGTAAATAAATACTTTCATTTTTCTTGGACTTGGAAGGTTGGGGGGAGGGTTTAAATTTGTTTTATTAAAAATTACAAATTTTGCTGTACCTATTAGATATACAGGAGATTTTATAGGACATTTTAAAAAAAAAATTAAAAAATGATCTTTGACATTATTTGATCCAATGGACGGAAACGGAGGAATAATATATCTCTTAAAAATTATTTTATTATTTAATTTTATATTTTATCTGATATTTAAAAAAATGAGATTGTTAAAACTAATGTTTGTCTTAAAAGAAATAATCTCAATTCACTTCAAATGGCCCTATTGAATTACTCGATGGTTAAAAAAATCAAAAACTTATTTTAATTTTCTACTTTATATATATATATATATATATATATATATATTTATACATATAATTCTACTGCACGTGTGCATGTCACTGAACTCCTCCTAAACGCCTGGACCGATTTGAATGAATTCTTTTGTATGCGTTTGGGTGACGCCCTGGGATGGTTTAGATTCACAAATCAGCCCGGCTGATGGAGCAGGAGTGGGGGTCGTGAGGGAGGCCTAAAGTTAAAAATAGCCATATTTCGTTTCCTATTGGTTTATCGGCAAATATGCACAGGATAAAAGTTCACTTTTGTCGTATAAAAAAGGATAAACGAGATATACACTAAGAAATTAAAGGGAGAGCCAACAATTTTATTGGGCACTAACGATTGAACCGAATGTAACAAAACTCTATGTAATTTAGCATTAATTCTTCCTTAATCTCCCTTCATTAATAAGGGAAGCCTTAATTAAAAATTCGCCATATTTCATTTTCTATTTGTTTTTAGGCAAACGTGGAAATAACACAGTTGTTTATTGTGATATTAAAAGTAGCTTTTGTTTTAAACATTTTTTCTTATAACAATCTGTGAAGCAAGTAATTTGCATAGAAATATTGATATCCTCAACAATTCTTTCCAATATGAACATTATTGATTATAACGAATTGTTTTTTAGAAAAATTGATGTTATTTCAAAATATAGAATAATGAAATTATTATATTATTTGTTTTTCACTTCATACTTGGTTTAAACTCCTAATAACTTGAAATATCATGCAGGACAACGTCTGTTGGGTCCGCTAATATCTAGTATAATTCTTTCAAGTAACAATAGAAAAATGGAAATTTAAAAAATGTACAAACCATTATGAATTTCTTAAAACTAGGTTGTTACCATATGTTTTTGCCCATAATGGAACGTTCATCCAAAAAACGGTTGGGGGCTGTTAGTGAAGGACGCATTGTATGAAGCAGACAATAACTCTGGCCTAACAATAGCAGCTGGGGCACAATTAACGGATAATCCACATTGAAGACAAGTTAGTTCATACAATATTAGCTCGCTGCCGTCTTTAGTCACTCCCTCCATAGAAACCAATATGTCGGAGTTGCCTACTACCGCCCTGTTCCCTACTACAATGAGCTTATCTGACTTCTCCTCCATAGTTAATTTTCAATGTTAAGGTTCTATGGGATGTATTTATTCTTTTCAAAGAAAGCTCTAGGTATTCTTAGGAAAGGCTTTCTGCAGTTGTCCTTCGTCCGTTTCACAAATTATCAACGACTTTATTTGTAAATTGAAATTTCAGTTTGAATACATTTCAGAGTTCTAAGCTCCTCAGGAGACCAACGGATTGTGTTTAATATACCTCTTGGTATACTTTTTCACTTCTGGCTCTTCGGAGTCAGTCACTTTCTGCATTTATTGGCAAATTATGAAACTTTACTAAAAGTAGCCACATGCAAAATGATATAAGCACGAATAAAATAAACATTACAAATGAATAAATAACAAATTGAGCTTAGAAATGAATGAAAAAGAGATCAAGGGGAAATTCTGCCATAGAATTGGTGGGACCTCTGGGGAGACTAAAACCCTACTCGGGCGAGGCCAGTTACAGCTGAGGACGGACCGTGCCATTGCATCCCACCGTCACCTCTAACATTAATATTAATATTTTAAAAAATATCTTCGTTAATATTAATTTTTAGGGAAAATGTAAAGAATGAATTTTGAGGTTCTAAAAAATTATTTAGTTTTATGAATTTTCAAAATTTGGCTCACTAAATCTAAAACGTTATTTAATTCTATGCATTTTTGAATTTTGACTTCCAGTACTAAACAAAAGAAAATAAATTTCATTAGTGTTCCAAGAGACATTCCTAGACTGTATTGCACATTTTTATGAACGTATCAAAGATATGCATATGCAACGTGAGCTGCATTATGCTCCCCTACCATTGATTGGAGTGGGGATTGGAATACCTTTAATTAGACTCCAACGGAAACCATTTTCAACCGACAAAGAAGGGTAACTACGTCTCTAACTACTTCCGACTTCGGGGTGGTTAAACCTCATACATTCTTCTATGGTACACCTGAATAACGTTTAACAGATTTTCTCTGAAAATCAGCTATTGAGGTCGTACTCATGACACTATTTTCGAAAAAATTCTTATAATGTCCATCGATCATTCCCAGGAGATGAAAAAAATGAGGTCAGTTCAAAATTATATATATATATATATATATATATATATATATATATTCGTCTGTTAACGCTCTAGCGGTCGCAATATTTGTTTGATCGTTACCAAACTCGATATTTAATCGTTTTACGCAAAACGGAAGATCAAGTTCGTTAATGGCTGAAATCGGACCAGTCGGAGGGGGGGAGGGTTAAGAGGGGGAATTTTCGAAAATTCGAAATATCTCCGTTACTATACGTCGAATCAAAAAATTGTATAGAACCACCAATATTATTGCAAATTAAATGTACTATAAATATTGTTATATACATTTATTCTCTATCTTGAATATTAACCGAGATATTTGCATTTTTATTAAGTGTAAATGTGATGAGATCAGCTTATTTCGGCACTAGTCGTGAGTTATCCCCCGAAAGATAGGTTCGGCTGTTTCCGTAACTGTTCGGCTCACCTGAATTTGGTTTAGAGACTCGTTACTACTACTGCTACTACTATGCAGATTTCTCTATTGTAAAACTTTACGTGGGAAATCTGCTTAGTTTACCCAGCACATGCGTGACGGACTTTTATTTTTTCCCCCTGTGGCTCCTAACGACAAAAAGAATATGACGGCATGATTTTGTGAATCCAATATTCATATATCCAGGGGAGCCATTTCTATTTCAACATGGGTAACACGGCTAGTATTCTATATAATAACTCGGCTTAACATATGTCAAGCTAGGAGTATTTAAGAAGTTGAGTCATTTAGTGACAGTATATTCCTTTTTAATAAAATACATTATTTACATTTGGTAGGTGCATCTTATTTCGATCCATTAATAAATATTGTCCATCTTTGATACATCCTTAAGGGCCGTCGTGATTGAAGTGTTTTGCTTCCAATGAAAGTTTCTTCTCTCCTCTTTTTCTGGAGTTCTGGACTATATATTCCGGATAACTATATATATATATATATATATATATATATATATATATATATATATATATATATATATATATATATATGAGCAAACTCAATATTGTCCATGGCTAACGTTTTGTTTTATGTCGTAATTTTTTAACCTATTCTTCTTTGTTAATTCAATAAATGTTTTTAAAAAAAGTCCATACAGATTATCAATTTCGAGAAAGGCTAATTATTCAGTGTAAATACATTATGAATACAAACTAAAAACAAGCAGACGTCCATAACAGCCACATGGAACAAGACAGGAAAATTGGACGACCTGAAAGGCCTGGCTTTTAAAGGAAGAGGATAAAGTATGTATAGAGTGAAAACACAGCCTTTCCTTGGATTAGATCTCGGGGCATAGAAGGATGTTTTGAATTTCCAATGAAGTAGAGAGAAAGTTAGAGGCACTACACCGTTAACACAATTGCAAGTGCCTCGGCATTAAGTTCTTAAGGAGTTCGGTTTTAAATAGATCTTTCAAATGGGCTTGAGGGCTTTGAGTAGCCATGAGTAGTAAGGCGTTAGTCCCGAGAAATGTTGTTTACATATTTATAATTAATGTTTCAATTATATCTATCTGTACTTTATAAATTTTGGCATTCATGGTTTTGAAAAGCTTCAGAAATACGTTTAATGAGATAATATTTTCAGCAACTGCCTGATCTTCTCCGTAATACTAATACAAATTAAATAGAATGTAAAAAACATATAATCACTTATATTGAAAACCTGATAAATAGTAAACTACCTTACGAAAGAGTAACATTCAATTTCAAAATAGTTTTAATCTTTAAAATACGAATTTCAAAATTTCAGAGTCATTTATACACTACCTCCTGTCTGGCACGCTGAATAAAACCCCTCGACCCACTTGACTCAGAAAAAGTAAATTTTTAATTTCTTTGTGCCCATAAGAGAAACAAAAAATGAGTATAGAGCCAATTTTGTTTATTAAAGAATGATCTATAAATTATATTTCATGTCATTTTTTAGCCTACGTATTCGATAAAGATATCGTTTATTACTTTCAAATGAAATAATTTTAAATGAAGTTCTTGAAAACATTTTGTTTATTTAATTTAATAGAAGTACAAGGAAGCCTTCTGGTGCCCAAAGCAGAATTTTCTTTATAATTAACATAAATTTAAAACAGTACCTAAAAGCATTCAGGTCATAGCGAAACAACCTTCTTCTATGCCAGCTTTGGTTATAAAAAGAAGACTTAACCTACCACTTGTTAAATTATACAATACTATCAAAATCAGCAGTACCCAAATAAATGTTAATGTGTGTGTAAGTAACAGTATCATCAGTGATCAGAACAGCAGCGTCTCCAACCAAGGAAAATCTTCAAAGAGCATTCCCGAAGCCCACGGCCACCATAATCTAAACAAAGCGGGATGCTCATAGTGACTGACCTATGGCGGGAATAAATTTAAATTCAAAATATTGTACATATTGTAATGTCAGAAACTGGTCAATTGGTAAATTTGTGTGTTAATGTGGGCACTCAAATCCCTTAGTTTAAGCAGTTTTGAAATCTATGACATCTCCCCACCCTATTCCATTGGATGTGTTAGTTAAATTACCATATATAAAGACAATGAATTATTTTCAGAGTTCAAGCCCTGTATATAACCTAACTATTACACATTAAAATAAGTAAATTATAAGGGTAAGTAAAGTAAATAAGGGTAATATTAGTGAGATAACAAAAATAATCAAAACCGAGTTTGGAATGGCTTGAGCAGAACCGAAAAAAAAAAACAGATGGGAAGGACAGATTTTAATCCAGTGCCAATCGGGATTAAGGCCCTGTCAATAGGTTGAAGGAAGAAGGGCTAATGCGCTGCCATCTTGAAGAAGGGAGAGATTCATCAGTCAAATAGACAGGGTCCTGTCCCAACCACCTGGGTAATAGAATACACCTAATAGACTCCATGCCTCAGCACAAACTTTATTCCACGGGTATTAGGATTCTACGATATTTTAGCTTCAAGATAATGGCTTCTAGGCTTAAACTCGCGTGAAATTTATATTTCGCCCAAATAATTAATTACAGTATATCGTTTCCAATCATTTTCTATTTAATTAATACCAAATTACATCCTAGGAAGTTCATGAAGTTATTCCTGCTTCAATTATGCTTTATTGCGGATTATTTGAAACTATACAAATTTCATTCAATTAACAATATATTTTTTCTGTAATCGTTGAATAATGGTAACATTACTAAACTGAAATGAGTGAAGAAAGTGAAACATTTTGCAATAGAGTGAAGAAAGTAATCACTTTTTCACAAGTGAAGAAAGTGAATTGCCTTCTTAATTAGTAATAAGTATAAATTAAAAAATAATTTGAAGTTGGAAATTAAATGCTTTTAAATGTTTCTTAACATTGTAAGAATTTATTTTAACAAAATAAATTGAAATGTGATTGAATTATTGGTGGAAATAATCAATATATTTTAAAATTTAAATATAATAATAATTACCTTCCTTGTTTATAACTGCACTACTGCACAATCATCACTAGTTGTTTTATAACTATGCTTATAACCTTTCACAACCATGCTTATAACCTACCAACAACATACCATAATCTTCACAACATCATAATTTTGTTCATATTCTGGTTAGATCTGACCATATATTACACGATTACAGAAAAAAATTAATATTACACTCGTGACGAAAGTAGAATTTACAACTCTCGTGAAATTACCGTTTCACGTTCGGTAAACGTTTCACTCGAGTTGTAAAATGATCTACTTTCGTCACTTGTATAATAAATAACTATTATACAAATGCCAGACGTTATTTTTTTTCTTGTCAATTTAAGAATACAAATGCAATTTTAATTTAACTTGTCACTTAATTAAATATGGATTTATTTACTTGTAAATAACCATAAAGGTTGCGTTAACTAAGCAGATTTCCCACGTGTGCCACTTATCTGCATTTACCTCAAAACGTAAAAGTTCAATGAGAACAATATTTGGTATTTAGGCTTCAAATAATGCGCCTCATAATATAACAACTTACTGACAATATGACATGAGTAGGAGTGGGGGTTTACTGAAGGCCAGAAACTAAAAAATACATATTTCCACTAAGATTAGTTCTATACAATTTTTCGATCCGACTCATAATAACGGATTTATTTCGAATTTTCTAAATATTCCCCTCTGAACCCCCTTCCCACTAGTCCGATTTCAGTCATAAACAAACTTCCTTTTTATATAAAACGATTAAAGATCGAGTTTGGTAACGATTAATTAAAATTGTGCCGCTAGAGCGGTAACAGACAAATATATATATATATATATATATATATATATATATATATATATATATATGTATATACATAGTTTTGAACGGACCTTATTTTTGTCATATACTGCTTAGGATCCCTGGACAATAGCTGATTTTCCATTGCGGAAATCTTCTAACATTTGAAGAAATTTTTCAAAAATCGGGCCATGAGTACGACCTCAATAGCAGATTTCCCTTAGCTTCTAATACAACATATTTGACGTGAATTAAATAGAAAAATATTAAAAATAAATTTATCGTATTTATAATCAAATATTTAAGTATCCAATTCGCGGAGAGAGCATATGGGTAAACCGAGAAGGTAGATTCATTATAATCGCAAAAAACAACTAGTGAAACTATAATAACTGTTTGTTGATTTTCTTTAAAATGTTTAACAAGGTATTAAAATAAAATGTTACAGATGTGCCTCAGTTTCTGCATTTCGTGAGAAATCTCAATATAATTTGTACAACACACACACACACACACACACACTCAGAGGCAGCTTCGATGGATTCCTCAGGCGGTGAGTCAGGTATGCATTGTAGCCGTACTGTAACTTGAGCGGGAATGTCTTCTGAATTGTAAGGCGGATGTTCCCTTCGAGGATTACTCTCAGAGCGGAGACGGCGTCTATGCTTCTTGCGAATGGTCTTGCCTTCGTTATCCTGGACTTATGGGGCCCAGCTTATGCAGCGCGGAGGAGATGGGTGGCAACACTGCCCTAGAAGACACCAACCCAAAGTAGTCTTGAAAGCAAGAGGACCACCTTTAGAGGGATGAATGATAGTGGGCTGAAGGATATGTGCAACTAAATTGACTCCAAACAGCATGTCAATGGGAGCCGGGCGGCCAAACTTTGGATCAGCGAAGGAGAGGCCATGCAGATATTTCCAGAGCCCAATGTCAAGCGGTTCTGCAAGCATAGTGGAGCAGATGGACTCAATAACGAAGAACTGTGCGGTGATCATTTTATCTGGCGACACTGGAAAGGAAACATCAATGTAGCCAGGGCAGCTGACTCCCTCAGGGTCACCCAATCCGTGAATATCCACTTGGGACGAAATGATGGCCGAGCTTAAGCGGGAAGCGGCGCTTTGAGTGACGAAACTGGCTTGGCTGCAGGAATCAACAAGGGCTCTAAACAAATGTGCGGAGCGGAAAGAACCTTTGGGAGTTATCTGTGCTGTGGGAAGAATAGAAAGCGGGCAATGCTTCGATGAACCAGACAACGAGACAGAAGGAAGAGACCGGAGTATAACGGGCCTAGATGTGGGCGGAAAACATTCCTCATTTGAAGCGGGAACACCTTGTAAGCGTTGATGTGGAGGAGAATCCTTTAGCGGTGCAGCAGAAGTAACATGAAGGTCTACCCGGTGACCCTCAGTAAGACTAGATGATGCGGGAGTTACCTTTTGAGAAAGCGAGGGTTGTGCCAGAGAGCAGTCTCAGGGTCCGGGTTGTGGGAGTCATTGAGGAGTCAAATCCGGGGAATGATGATGGCGGGAAAGCTCAGGATCTTTAGTGCGGCGGGGCTTATGCAACTTCCTCTCCGCATAATAGACAGATGTTTGCTGAGAATCGTTGAAAGAAGGGGATGATCGTGAGCTGCGGGAAGCCTTAGATGATAATTCTTGATCATGCCTGGGAGGTGGGGAGTACCTTGCCGGTGGAGAGGGTGATCTCTTCCGAGTGGCGTTAGGATGCCTTTGCCTAGAATAGCGGTGCGGGAACGACGGGGAAGGCTCCGGACTAGGCGTTGAAGGAGGGGAATCGAAACTGTCTGAAGAGCGGTTAACCTTTAGATTAACGCCCTCACGGATGAGGGTGTGATGAGAGCAGTGGCATATCCGCCAGCGGCTTGAAGATTTGCAGTGTCGAACTCCGTGGTTCCCAAGCAGTTATAGCACAACTGCAACTTTTTAATAGCGCTGTAGCACAAGGCAGAAGACAGCCCCTGGAATTCTGGACATTGATAAATGCTATGGGCTTGGCGGCAATAAAGACATTTGGTGATGGTAGCGAACGCCTTCACAAAACGGTTGCCGCGGGGCGGAGGAGAGCTTGGTGGGTTCGACGCGGTAGACCGGAAGCGGGGAGAGGATCTATCCTTGCGAGGAGCGGGAACAGCTTTACGATTTCTCTCAGGTGTAGATACTTTAGCCGTGACATTCAACGTTTTGTTTATATAACTCACCAGGTCGGAGAGAGAGGGAAAATCTTCAGGGTGAAGAAAACTGAATTCCTTTTGAGAGTGGGCATCTAAGCCCCTGAATGCAATAAAGAAAGTGATAAAGTCAGCTAGATTGGAAACATTTAGATTTTCTAGCTGCTGTGCTTGTTCCGAAAACACTTTAAGAAAACTTTTCAATTGTGTGGGGGAGGCATGTGAAATTGGCTGAAAGCCCAGCATTTCTTTGAGAATTGATGAAGGTTATCATATTATTTCAAAAGAGTGGTCCAAGCGAGCTGGTAGTTGATATCGAGGTTCTCAAAATGTGCTATGCAGGATAAAGCCTCTGAAGATAAACAACCTTTTAAATAGGTTAGTTTTAACCCTTCTGAAATATCTGGATTGTCAAGTATTAAAGATATGTATGTGGCCTTAAAGGCCTGAAACTCCGCTAAATTTCCGCTAAAATGCGGAAGAGGAACATGAGGTAGGCGGTATGCATTTAAATTTACGCAGGCATTTGAAGAGCAGGGGGGAGGGGATGAGACAGCTGTCTCGCCTATGGCGGCTACAAGTAACGCATATGAGGTCTTGATATCCACAATTTTGGCGGTTAAATCACTGGGAAGCGTATCCCCCTTTTCTATGTATTCCTCTATTAAACCCTGATGAAAGTTATCAACTTGCTTTATAATTGTTTCTAATCGGGCTGATAATGAGGCAGCAAGTTGATTATCTTTTACCTCTATAGAGGTCTTACATTGATCTCTAAGTAAACTAAATTGTTCTAACAATGAGCATAGATATACTTTATTTATTGAACCTTTTGGGCTCGTAGCGGTTTTTGATTGTTTACTTTTAGGAACCATATTGAAGATAAACCTTTATACAAGAATATAAGAAATAAAGAACTGCAATTATACAAGGATATAAGAAATAAAGAAATGAAATGAACATTTACAATTAAGTTAGAATTCAAATAGTCTTGTTTTGCGGTGAACTTTTATTATTCTAAAGCGGTAACCTTATACTTTTGATAATTCAAAATTTTGTAATAATACTTAATAAACTTTTCCGGATAAACACTTCCGGTTAATGAACACTTCCCGGGTTACTCGGCACCAAAATGCATTGGCGGGAAGCTTTTTAAAGGCAAGCATAAGAGAGAGAGCATTAGACTGAAATATTTAATATTTTCTATTGAAAATATGAGGGGAAATAACACAAAGAACTATTTGAGTTCTCCTAAGAATCAAGTATATTGAATTGATTAAAACTACATATAATACACGTTATAAATAGAGGTTGAACAAGAAACAGAAAGAACTTAACTTTATAAACTAATTTAGCGGCAATATATATATATATATATATATATATAATATACATAGAATGAGCGATAGGTCCTATATTGTGTGAGTACTCATTTGATAATTTGCGCAAATAATGCTAGCATTATTAAAATAGGCACCTGCGGGAAACGAAAACGTTCCTAGAAGTGGAGTCCTCCTTCGTTGCTATTTTCTGTGTTCCGTAGAAGATCCGACTTCCAGCCGGTTGCGGTGATCCGCACAGGATGGCAGCTTTGCGGGAGATGAAAAACTGACTGTAACTCTATGACGGGTGAATTCCAACTGCACTGTATCCTTTTTTGCTAGCCGATGCCTTCTTGAACTGCAACGTAGTTTCCGCTGTAAGCCACAGCCTTGACGATCTGCATGTGTGTGTGGCGGGTTTATGAACTCAGCGAGCGCGGAAAATTCAAATTCAAACTATATATATATATATATATATATATATATATATATATATATATATCGTGGTAGGTGGAGTTAATGTTTAGATCCTTGGTCGGAAAAAGGGTTTAGTGGAGGTGTTGACCTTTTCTTTTAGCAATGGCGGTAATTAGTTTTTGATTGTTTAGGGGGTTACATTAATATTTACTTTAACAGAAGTAATTATGTAGTTGTTTTTATTTCATAGCTAGAGTAAAATGAATGAAATGTATATGTTTCCATTAAGCGTTAAAAACTAAAAAGAGTATAGGAAGAGAGTAATAGGATTCACCATATGTCCAGATAACAGACTATGAAAATAAACTTTGTATAATAGCAATCGAGTTTCCCTTGGACGATATTTTGTAATACATTTTAATAATTAACAAAGCGATTATAGTTTTTAATTAGTTCTTCTATTGGCCAAATCAGTCTATTGTCCACAATCAATCCTAAAAACATCGTCATGGGGACTTGTAAATGATCATTATTATTATTCATTGGTAGGAACCCAGAAGAATTAGTGCGGTATACAACAATCTAGTGACACAGCAAGTAAACTTGTTTCCTATTAAGATAATTGTGTATCCATTGATATCATGAACTTCTTCATTCTGTCATTGGCAACATAAATAAGAGCAAAACACTTCCCAAGCAATGCTCCTCATACTATAAGGTTCTTATTCAGAAGCTTTCCATGGTTGTCAAATCGGCAAACATTCCAACACGCCACGAGTTCTACACAAAGAATGAATTACTTAATCTAGAAAATCATTTGTTGCCTAAGTAATAGACATTTAGTTCACTGAAACCGTCGGTTATGAAGACATCAATTACTCGATTAAAGATAATTTTTTCTATGATATAAACCTGTAATATTCCTGTAACTGTTTCTTTCCCCTTTTGAATAGTTTGTTTCAGAAGTTAGGGAAAACTTTTTACAGGAATGTATTTATTAAAAAATTGATATTTTGGTGAGACAATAATTAAAATCGTACTCATAATGACCTTATTCAAGTGATGTTTTATATTACTTTTCTGTTTTACAAAGGTTGACGCATATTTATTATTTTGGTCCATATGTTATGTTATTTTTCCTTTATGATGATGCCATTTTTTCATGTTGTCTGCATAATAATCTAAAGGGCTGTATACTGACCCTCATGGTTACATTATGGTAACAGTTTCAAATTACGATGTACGTACTCTTAATCGCTGCTCTATTCTGCACTGGTTGAAGAAAAAAGATTAAAGCAACCAACCAGCGCTCCTGAGAAGCATATAAATATTCGAAATTACTTGTGTCATTCATTTTGCCTCCTCATACTTGTTTGAGCTGTCATTTTTATAGAAGGAGCCATTAGTGCTGGTATTGGTTTATATATAAATATTTTTAATTACTACAATTTGGATTAGGTAAAATCAGGTAAGCTTTGACTTTAATTTCACATGGTAAACCTAGAGAGGCGAGTTTGATTCCCGCCTAGGCAATAGGGATTTTTTTAGTGACGGACTTACTAAATAAAATCCTTAGTTCAAACCTGGCTAGAAAAGGGTGGTAACCTGTAGATAAGAAGTCCCAATTAGCCATAGTAGGAAAAAGTGGATGTAAATAAATAATAATTCCTACAATTCCTGTGCTCTCTAGGCTTCTTAATTCTAATTTTTTTTAACTTTTTTGAAGACACTAACTCATTTTTTTATGGATCTAATCTGTGGTGATTTAAAATAAAATGATCCCGAGATTCGACCGATGTCTACAGAAATAAAAAAAAATATTTCCCGTCAGACGTGCTTACACATATTAATTTGTATCAATCATCTCTATTTTTCAATTTGGATTTAATAATTCTAAATAAAAATGTATATAATTTATAACTAATCAAATGTAAATAAGGCAAAGTTTGACAAGTATATGTAAAAATTGAATTTACGTACATATATATCATAGAGCCCCAGAATCAATGAACTTTCCCAAATTGTAAATGTATTCCACCAAAAGTGAAAATCTTCCAGGGTTTGGGGGGGGGGGGGGGCTTTTCTAAGAAAATAGCCAAGGCTGAAAGCATTCTTAAACAAATCACTCGGTATGCAAACTTGAATATCACCTGCTAAAATTCCCAGCCCTCCTGCACGTAATATTCAGAAGCCATTGGTGTTGTTCTGAGTTCCATCCAGTATTTTTAGAAGTAATTTAAAACCGACAGCTTCCCCTTTGCGCATAATGAAGGAAGCCTTTCTCTTTTAAGGCTGCTCTTTCCAATTTAAAATGTCATTTCCATCTTAATGCTTTGTAAAATAGGCGATACAAATTAAGTAAGAACTAAGTCTTTAAGCCATTGTCAAATGTAGGAGTTCATTTGATAGTAACAAACGTCTAAATGAACTCATGAATAGATGACAAAACCATAATAAGATTCCATTTTGTTCAATTACTGAATTGAAGTTAATACATGTGAAACTCAACAAACCAGAACTCAAAAATAATATTGTTGTAGTAGTTGTTGCTACTGCAGTATGTCCTATGTTAAGAATGCATATTTTAAATGGAGAAACCACAATATTCATATTATGTCATTTGATAGATAAAGAAGTAGAAATAGAAGTGGGTAACCGAGTTTTTCTCTTACGGTTTCATTTTGTATTCTCGAACAACTAACCTCTTGGGCCGATTCTACTATGCTATATTGTAATGACGTTTTCATGCTAATGTTATACACTACAATTTGTAGAGGCTTCGTATTTAATTTGTAGTGCATAACGTCTAAATGTAACTATTTTTATTTATTTTTATTAAACTGCCTATAAAATAAATGTCTCACTACAAAATTGTCCTCCAATAAAATCTGATAAATTAATAGGTTACCGAAAACCTTTCCAAAAATCATGCGGGTTCCAGATAATATTTTCAGAATTATCTGCAAGCGGATTTCAAGACAAATAATAACCATATATTAATACCCAGCAAAAAAAATGATAAAATCTTCATTAGGTAAATTTATAATTTTTTCACCTCGTATAAATGTCGAATACTAGGTGTTTGGTTATGTCAGTGTTCTGTTAAACAATTCCTGTTCCGTGTCTTTTTATGTTAATAAAATATTACTAATATAAATAAATAGAGGGAAATATTTGATCACGTAAAACGTAATATAAATTAAACTATTATTCATTATATTCGCAAACTGGCATTTTCATCAAATAGAAAAATTCCGCCATGCTGGGGCTGCATGAACTAAGCAGATTTCTTACGTGGGGATCTAACATACATAAAAGCTTAATATATGACGTTATCACTCAACGAATTTGCATGTATCTCGCATAATAAAGGTATCTTGAAAACAATATTTGGTATATAAGAATAGAAAAAAAGTGGTTCCTTATACAACAGCTTATTTTTAATATGACATGAATAGGTGTGGGTGTTTACTGAAGGCTAAAAACTAAAAAATCCAAATATCTCGGTTAATATTCATGATAGAGAAAAATGTATTGTATATAACAAAATTTATAAAGAATTCAATTTTTAATAAAATTGGTTCTATAATATTCTTCGATCAGACGTATGATAATGGAGATATTACAAATTTTCGAAATTCCCCCACCAAAACCACCCCTTCCCCCCATCTAATTTCAGCTATTAACGAAATCGATCTTTAGTTTTACATGAAACACTTATATATCCAGGTTGATACCGATTAAACAAAAATTGCGACCACTAGAGCGGTAAGAGATCAAACCGATAAATATTAGAAGATTCATATATATATGCACACACATGGGCAATAGAAATTTATATGGTGACGAACGTATTAAATAAAATCCTTAGTCCCTTCCTGACTAAAAAACGACCGCCACACAGGGGCTGTGTTAACTGTGCAGATTTCCCAAGTGCGTTATTTGTTTGCATTTATCTCAAAAGGTAATAGTTCAATGATAAAAATATTTGGTATTTAGGCTTGAAATAAAGTGATTCTTATCATATTGTTAATATGAGATGAGCAGGAGTTGGAGTTTACAGAAAGCCGGAAACTAAAAAATGAAAATATCTCGGTTAATAATCAAGACAGTGAAAAATGTACAAAATTTGTAGCACATTACATTAGCGATTGGATTGGTTCTATACAACTTTTCGATCAGAACCATAATAATGGAGATATTAAGAATTTTCGAAATTCCCCCCTCTAACACCCCCCCACCCCTTGGTCCGATTTCATCCGTTAATCTTTCTATTTACATTAAACGATTATATATCAAGGTTGGTAAAGATAGTACAAACATTGCGGCCGTTAGAGCGGTAAAAGAGAAATATATATCTATATATATATATATATATATATATATATATATATATATATATATATATATATAATTTTGAAAGAACCTCATTTTCGTCATCTACTAGGTAGGATCGATGGACCCTTCAAGACAAATTTCGAAAGAACGTGTCATGTGTACGACCTCAATAGAGGATTTCCCTTAAAGAAAATCTGCTAAAAGGATGGAAACCTATACCTATTACGTGTCCCAATTAGCCATAGTAGCAAAAAGTGGACGTAAATAAATTTCAACGACATTGAATAAATAATAACTCCTCCAAAAGCCATTCAAAAATTTGTATTCTTTATTTGAAATACATTTTTCATGACAGTTATTCATGTTGTAGCAGCTGTGTCGTGCGATAGCGTTGCCCCTGGTTACCAATTAACCTAACTCTCCGATGAAAAAGTTTAGACAGTCAGTGTCGTGCAGTAGAAGCCACGTTCTTGTTGTTGTTAGAGGAATTTCACTGTGAACTGCAAAACCCGAGCATCAACTACAGATCATCAAGCAAGCACAACTGTCAGAATCAAATGAAAAGAAATTTAAAATCAAGAGTCAGTATCGTATGTAAAATCCTGCAAGAAAGCCTCATTTCAACCAATTGTTTTCTGCATCTACTCGGCCATCAGGAATGCCTCACTGTAACCTCCCACTTTACACTCCAATGTGTAAAGTGCATTGTCGGGCTGTAATTGTTTTCTATCTTTGTGTTTATAATATTTTGTTTTATTATAATTTTTTGTTATGTTTTATTATTTTTTTAATTGATATTAGTCATAATGATATTTAAATTTTTTTTTTTGGAGTCAAGATTTTCTTTATTATAGGGAACACCTTCTGAATGCTAAAATAAGACCCCTATAATGTTAATCCCTATTGAAAAACTATTCCTTCTGAATTTTAGAGCTATTGGAAAATTTAAATTGTGCGCGATATATTTCATAAACATGTGATAAAAATAATAATAGGAAAACAATTAGAGTAATCAAAGATAAGGTGGGGTGGGTGTAAAAGGATGACATGAGGAAGGTGTAGAAAGGAGGAATCCTTGATCCGTGTAGTCATTGTCAGCTCTCCTCAAATACCTTCATCTTGGCTCAGCTTTCTCCGTCTCCGTCGCTTTAGCTCTTCTTTTTATACCTTTCTTGCCTTCAGGGATTTATTTCTTTGTGTTCTTTTCAATGGGCCAGAATCTCGCTAATGACTAGATATATTTTATTTTGTTGTCTCATTATTGACGACTACATTTAAGCTTAGTCCTGTACAAATAAAATCAAACATTGGCTTTTAATTTTAATACATATTAATACTCATAGGACTAACAGAAATTAGTGTAATTATAAATGAAATACCCAAACATAACAGTTTGGTTATTTATATATATACGCCAGGACATATCAAGGCATTAGCATGAAGCATGTGCATAAGCTATTTTCCAATACCTCACTATGGAAGTTCTTTCTCCTGAAAATTATGGTATTTTGGCAATTCTTATTTTTAATGACGGTTTTAATTATTATTATTTAATAATGATTTTCATTAATTCATTTTCTGATCATAATTTATATTGTTCAATTATTAATCATTGATATCCTTACCACAATTAACCATTGATCATTTTTTATTCAATATAATTTGTTTATCCCCTAAAATCCAAGGGATAAGATAGTAGAGCACATAGTAACCCACATCTGGAATGACATCCTAAAAGAAAACAACAGCCACAAAAGCCTGTTTAGTAGGCACAAAGAAAACTTCCAATGGGACGAGGTCGGGATAAGTCTTTGGACTTGCCGAGAAACATTCGCCATTTGAACTCACTCGACATAAAAAGTTAGGAATGTTGTAAATACAACCAACTTTGAGACAAAAAGTAAGAAAGCCCCTTATTTGCACAAAAGGCTCGGTAAGCATCAATAAAATGAAATACTCCACATTCCAGAGAACGTATAGAGGATAAAGCAAAAGTAGAGCCAAAGGCTATCAAAGCTTAAAATGTTTTGTCGACCACCATTCAATATAATTGGCAGTGATGGCCAGTCTAAGTCCTGAATTGGTATATATTTTAATTGGAAAACTTATAATAATACTTGTAGGTATATATAATACTAAGGTTCAACTTATACATATCTTCTTTATACATAAAAATGAATCTTTGTTTGTATGTCCTTTATAGAATCGTAAACGCCTGAACCGAATTTTATGAAACTTGGTATGTATATTACTGCCAAAACAGGTTAGGTTTCTGGCTATATTAATATTCTCTGAGATGAACAGCAATGGGGGTTATAAGGCCTGAAATTAAAAATAGCGATATTTCGTCTCCTATTGGCTTTTCGGCAAATATGCACACAACAAAAGTTGTTTATTTTGTTATTTAGAGTAACTTTTGTAATATACTCTTTTGTCTTATGCCGAAGTATAAATGAGTTATATGCTAAAAATAATAGTGGGAGTCAAAAATTTTATATGGCACAAAAGACTCAACCGAATTAAACGAAACTCCGTATGCGATTTGGTATTAACACCTCCCTGATTATAAGCTATATTAAATTTTCAAGGTACGAGCAGGAGTATAAGTGAGGTATGATATATAGAATCGTGATATTTCGTAACCTAATCATTTTTCGGCAAACGTGCATATAACAAAAATAAAGTTGTTTGTTTTGTTATTTAAAGTAACTTTTGCTATGTGCACTTTTTCCGTATAACGAAGTTTGAATGAGGTATACAAGACGAACTACAGAAGAGGTCAACAGTGTTATAGGGCGCGCAAGTCTAAATTGAAATCAACGAAACTCCGTATTTTTGACTATAATAATAATATAATAATCTATGATTATGTTATATATAAAAAAGATACATCCACAGGAAAATTGGTAATATAAAAATATTGTGTATTTTGTAGAATTGAGTAGATAACAAATACTTTTATTATTAACATATCCCCAGCACGCCGTACTCGGGTGAAAATCCTAAGCATTGAGATCGGAACATGTAAAAATATTATACAAAGTATAGGCCAAAAAAAATACCATCATCATTCAGCCTCAAATGATTTCCTGGGCGAAGGGGGACCGATTTGATTGATTTTTTTCGTACGCGTTTGGGTGACGCCCTGGATGGTTTAGATTCACAAATCAGCCCGGAAGATAGAGCAGGAGTGGTGGTCGTAAAATTAAAAATAGTGATATTTCGTTTCCTATTGGTTTTCGGCAAATATGCACAGAATAAAAGTTGTTTATTTTGTTGATTAAAGTAACTTTTTGGCCATGCGAGTTAATGCGTTGACCTTTATCTTACATGGTAAATCTAGAGTGGCGAGTTCGATTCTCGCCTGGGCAAAGGAAATTATTTAGTGACGAAATTCATTAAATAACATCCTAAATCCCACCCTGGCTAGAAAAGGGTGGTATCCTGTAGATAACCCGTCCCAATTAGCCTAAGTTGCAAAAAAGTGGACGTTAATAAATAATAATAATAAAATAACTTTTTTTATATTCACTTTTGTCGTATAACAAAGTATAAACGAGATATACACTAAAAAAAAAATCGCGTCATGAGTACGACCTCAATACCTGATTTCCCTTAAGGGAAACCTGCTAAAATTAAAGTGGGAGCCATCAATTTTATTGGGCACTAACGATTGAACCGAACTTAACAAAATTTTATATGTAAATTAGCATTAATTCTTCCATGATTATAAGCAACATTAAATTTTTTAGGTTCGAACAGGAATGGGGGTTATAAGGGAGGACTGAATAAAAAAATCGCGATATTTCTATTTGTTTTTAGGCAAACTTGCACATAACAAAAGTTGTTTTCTGTGTTATTAAAAGTATCTTTTGTTTTAAAAATAATATTATTAAATTTAATACCCTAATCGGTTGAAATTTCATCCAGGACAACTTCTGTCGGGTCCGCTAGTTACTTATCTTTATTATTTAGGTGAACTTTACACAACTGAGGCTACCCACAGGTTGCTAGATTTTTGATCCCGGGGCATTCAACTATTATAATATTACGATTCTTGTTAATAATGAAGGGTGAACAGAGTGAGCTCTGAGATTTAAATAAATAAGCTGAGGAATGCGGGTACACTGTGTGTTACTGTTTTTCCTAATTTCTGAATGTAAAATTCAGTAAACAGGCATAAATAAAATGTAGAAACCTACTTCTTTGTAGCAAGGCCAATTTATGAATACCAACCTTTAGCCGCATGAACTTTTAATGACTCATGGTAAATCTAGAATAATGATTCAAGACTTCTTTTATAAAGGAAATGAGAATTTATTTTTTACTGACGTTGCTAAGTCCACAGTCTCTCACTCTGGCTATAAAGCGATGGAGGGCATAATCTTATTGTATTTATGCATTCTCATAAATAAAGGGCAGTAAATACAAATTATTGATACTCTCTTGTCACCTTCTACCGACTTACAAGTCAACTGAAACTAAAATCCCACAGCTGCTAAACCGCAATTCTAAAATATTGCAACAATGTTTTATTCCAAATGGTATTGGTAAATATATGTGATAGGGTCCCGAGCTGAGGCGGCTGGTTAGCGGATGGACATTTCATGTCATATTTGAGTCTCAATTTTTTTTGTAAGTGTAGCTTTATGCATGTTCATTGGATAAATTTCCTGAAAGCGGACAGCTTTTGTACATAATATAAAATTGTTGAAGAGAAGGAGAACTGCTTTGCTATTATTGCTGTGCTAGTTAATGATATCGATATAGTCGAATATCAGATATCTTGGTACAGGCCGTGTAGCTACAATGAAGGGCATGTATCTGAAGCTGCTACCTCCCCACGGTACATGCTCTACATCGCCGTGATAACTGTGACAGGCGTGGGAGAACATTGCAAATCGACCATACACTACCAACACAACCAATCAATTTCTATTCATACCAACACCAATTGAGGAGCATCTACAATCAAACGGATTCAACCCCTTGGAGATTTACACATGAATTCACACTCGGAGTACCGTCTAGGTATGCTAAACCGCTCTGAAAATATTTATTTGTCCGTGTTTTTCTTGCTGTTCAGCCAAAGTTGGGATTATTTATAAAACAGTCCAGTAGAATAAATTAACTCCAAATACGAAGTTCTATTTGAACTTTCTTCCTTGCAAACCAGAGAGCTATCCTGTGAAGCCAATAATAGACTAAAATTTACTTAGAACAATAACTAAAGTTTGACAGCAGGAACAAATGTGTCAGCTACGGGCGTATCTTTTCATTTTATAGAAGATGCTTTCAGTTGAAAAGTTACACCATCAAGTAGTAAAATGTAATAATAAGAATCACATAAAACTAGTACGAAATTCCATTGTAATAACAACTGATAATTCAGATATATACAAACTGCCATTTCAATTAAAAAAAAGGAGGGGGGAATGTGTAAAACAGAGAAGTAGTCATGAGGAATAGCAATAATCACTGCGGTTTTTGCCCTAAATATAATACTCTTACATTACATATGCGTGAGGGATTTTTTCCATCTGCAACTGGTAACATATATAACATTATAATTAAAATTTCCTTGGAATAAGTTATTCTAGGCCCAGAATGATGGAATATGCTTGTTTAACGTTAAGTTAATTAGTAACATGATGATCTCGCTCGAATAATCATAGATGTACGGCAATGTTGGTATTGAATAGCTTTGCGGAGCGGCGGTGCCTTTGAAGGGGGTTGACACAGTTGGCTGAATTCAAATCACGGCATGTTTAACAACTCGCTGATTTCTGTCATCATTGACGACATACCATACAGCTTTAGTATTTCATTCATGACATTAGTCTAAAAAGTGCCATCATTAGTTAACTTTTTTTGAATAAGCTGTTCGCGTTGTCATTTGACGTGATTTTGAAAGATGTTTAAACACGTTCATTGATCATATCAATAACATAAGAAGTAAATAATTTCTTCATTAACCAAAAATATCCTTCCCCTCTAATGATTGAAGCAAAAATTCAATAAATATTGTGACATTTTCTCTTATCATTTCCAGGCATGTCAGGAAAGTATTTTTCTATTATTTTCAGTCGATTTCGATTTACATGTATTCTTATGAAATAAAAAAAAATTGTTTTTTTCATTAATTTATTACAATTCATCCAAGGCCACAGAAAAAATTAAATAAACGCTTTTTAACAATTTATAGAAATTACTTTTGCGGAAAATATTGTTGATTTGAAGAGGCCGAATTTTACATCATAATATTACATAACTGGAGCACATGTCGGCTATGCTGTAACATACAAGAAATTAATTAATATGGACTCATATAAATTGTAGAATCAGTAGGAGTGTGATTAAAAAAAAGGGGGAATAACTCATGATTCTTTACACTTTCTGGACTAACTTTAGCCTCTCTAAACACTTGTTCATTTGGTTTTAACTTACACAAATTCCTCTTTTTTTCATTAAAGATAAAGTAGTCTACCTTATAATGTAGCTACTGGAAACTTCCTAACTTTAATAGTTATTGCATTTAATGTTCCAAAAAAGGCAAGGAAATGTTTAAGGAACACACTAAAATGTCATCAGAAGCATATCTGTCTTTAAACTCAATTGGCGAAAATTAATGTTTATTTATCGCCATTACAACGAAACTTTGTCAGTACACCATAAATTGACTGGCTGTCGACGATGAGACAATTTAGACATTCCAAATCACTTACAGGAACTTTTGTCCTACAACAGTAATTACATAGACAAAATCATTTCACATCTAAAAAAACATTAATAGATAAATCATACTATTGTCTACATTTTCAACATACTACCCTTCATTTGTCTACAATAGTAGCAGGGTGTATACATTTTTATATCAATTATATTTTGTTAATTTACAGGTTTTTTTTTTCATTTTATCTCCCTTCTATACGTATATTCTCTTTTATTTTATTTTATTTTTATTTTTCATTAGCCTGATGCTTTCATACACAATATATTTTCTTACATATAGACTTTGGTATGCTAATGAGCTGTTTCAGGACTTGTGTATAATAAATAAGGAAACGGTAAAGGAAGGAACTCTAAGAGGAAAGTCGACCAATGGAACTGTGAGAACTGTACTTACTCTGTGTAATTGTTAAAATCCCATTTTTTTTTTTTTGGTCTGTACATTTGTGAGTATATCGTTTAGATAGGATAAGAGGCTTAAGTTCTTTCATTAATATATTATAAAGCAGGAAGCATGTAATACCTTTTACTTATCAGTTGTTTAAACCATTTGGCACATTTGTTCTAAATATGTTAATGGTGTTTTTATATGTCATTCTGTATGAAGATAGAATTAACCATTTTTAATTCTTTAAAGCTGGTCCAGTTCATGTCACATATACATATTTGATGATAATTCACGAACAATTTATATTAACAAAAATGTAGTACATTTGTGAATAATATAAATAAATAGACATATATCTTAAAAGAACGGCTGAATATCATATAGTTCACTTGTCATCACTGAAGAATGTGATTACACATCAAGCAAAACCTGGGAACATAAGAAAACAACTCTTCATAAAACTCCCTTATTCAATTGGAGTTTCAACAAGGACCACATATTAAGGGAATTATTTAAGACTGTTGAAAAAATGAAAAAAAAAGTCATTTCGTTATGGGTGCTAGTACTCAAGAATTCCCCGGGCGCATCTTGGGAAAACACTTTTATAAAGCCAATCCGAATTCTTAATCAAAGAATGTTTCTAATTCAGTCAAAGATCAAATTTCGTTTGGTGACTTCTGGCACCGCCTAATTACTTCGCAGTTCATTTTCACATCAACGCTTTCAGTTCTCGTTCACTCCTTTATTTTTTCCCCTTCCCCAAAATAAACATACATCCTTGGCGAAATGCAAGAAAGCCAGTGGACTACATAAAAACAGGATCATCAAAGAAACTACCTAGTACAACCTTCGACAGGATTCAAAATGCTATCGCCTCATCAAAATGTAGTGATGATAAGATATTTGACAATATGAAAATTCTGTCATTATTAGCTGGAGAAAACAATTGTTTTGTTTTTCACATTTCACTTCGTGAAGCAGAGTTTTTTGGGAAATACTTCACCCAAAAATCATACATTTTATTTATGCTGGCTGGCATTCATATGTTTACCAGAACTTTTAATTTTAGACAAACACCATGAAAATAACCGGATACTCAGTTCATGTATTAAAGAAAAGAAAACAAATTCAGACAGCTCATTTTTTTTAAAAATATCACTTCAAAAAATATTAAAGACGACTGAAAAAAAGTACTTCTCTATTCTTACAAATAACGTCCGTTGAGCTCCAGTCCAAAATCGCCATTTACTTAAAGCTTATTCTACTACCTAATATTCCTATAAATTCCATTGATGAGTAAAGACAAGTACTTACAAAATAACAATAACACACTTTTAACTAGCTAGGTAGTGGTCTCTTTGCTTTTTCAAATTATTATCAGCAAAAAAGTACATCTCTATTCATTTTTCATTCATTAATTAGTTTGATAGAAACACACACACACACACCACAAACAAAAAATGTTCACTAGAGTTATTAAATAACTCGAACGAAGAACGATGTATTTCTGAAATAAATCCTTCATTACATCTTATGACTTATACTAAATTAAAAAATCTACTTTTATGTTATTATAAATTAATTTTCAAGAACATAAATACATTATCCTTCAATAGGTTCCTATCATAACTAAATTAGGTTTAACTATCATACGAAATTAGAAGGAATGAATTTGTCATAACAGCTGTAATAATAATTTTCTCTTGGAAAAAAGTATTCTTGGCGTCGGTGTTAATAACCGTTATACAAGACTAAGCCCTGACCTCAGAGTCAAGAACCGTACAGAAATAATGAATGGCAAAAAAAAGGCTTACATTTTTGAAGGTATACGCAACATAATACAAACACTCATAATCTTGGCATCGAGCAGCTAGAAATGGTAACTTAAATAAATATAAACAACATAGTTGGTGTCAAATTTAATAACATTAATCCGTTTGAAGATGTTTTAATTGGCGTGATTGGTCGTTGGGTTATATAGCAAAGTTAAACTACAATGTTCGTTCTTGTTCAGTTAAGTATATCAAAAGGATTCTAAATGACATATCGTCTAACACTTTTTTTTTATTATTCATCTTTTCCGCCTATTAATCATAAAACTGAATTTCACTCCAACTGATCATAATTCCAGACAAAGGGGGCGAACAGCGACTGACAGACTATTTCCTCAGACAGCAGAATATAAACAGAAGAACCGGCGTCACTGTAAAACATAAAAAAAAATAAAGAACTAATTACAAAGACATAATGAATATTACAATAGACAATAGGTAAATACTACTCACAATGGGTACACCCGGCACTATTTCCAAAAGTAACATCACATTTTGACGAGCCATGGAATGAAAACATTATGACATCCCACTTATTTACTGGCGGAAGCAAAACTGACAACAATACACCTGGAGCAGCATTAATTGTTGAGACTACAAGTGGGAATATTCTAAAATTCAAATACTTGATGTTAGATGCTCCAAGAAGCAGGCTGAGAAATGTAATGTTTTTGAAGCTACTGAATGTATTATAAAATCGTCATATAAACTATACAAAACTACGATCATACACACAGATAACACGACTCCCATTTACTCAATACGCAACCCTATTATACACGACCCACTCACAGAAAACATTAGACAGAATATTTTGGAGATTAAACATTTAAATCGACACATACACATAGACTGGATAAAAGCCCATTCAGGAAATAGTGGAAACAAACAAGCTGACACATTAGCAACGGAAGCAGCTCAAGATACAATACTAATCCCAGACTTCTTTCTCGGACCACTCTCATACATTAAAAAGTCTTACGTACCGACACAATACATAAATGGAACAGAGAATAGACGACATGTAACAAATCTTACAGCTTACATCATTACATACCAAATAAAACCCACGAAAACAACAACACAAGCGCCACCATCACATATGCACACAATTTCTAACGGAACATGGAACACAGACAGGACATTATTTGAAACGATTTAAAATTCAAGACAATGGCAAATGTACTTAAAACACACAGACAACACAAACGTTTTTCATATACTCTATAAATGTTTAATATTTAATCAAAATTGATCAACTTTCATAAACAACATAATTTTGCATACAATTTAATAAATATAATAAAGAACTCACAAAGTTTATCAAAAGTATAGAAATGGATGTAGCAGAAATACTTCGAATATAATGTTGATTGTGAGGAAAGAGAATTATAATTCAATATATTTACCTTGCATAGACTAGCAAAGTAAAGAAAAGAAAACCATAACATCGGCTGAGTTTAACTTTACTTAATTTGTTTTTTTGTTGTTGTTTTTTTCATTTTCATTTATTAATTTTATTTGTAGTTCAATACTTTATTTATTTGTTACTATGTTATCTCTTTTTTTATTGTTTCAGTCTATTTTTATTTTTTATTATATTTGATTATAAGGTAATAACCCATTAAAGAGTATACTTTGTAAAAATGAATTTAAACATAATCATACATGTAATATGCCATATGGCAATGGACCATGAACTCCAATAAATAACTTTTCATAGGGTTACTATGAGGGGAGAACAAAAAAAAAACGTTCCTCTCGCTTTAGCACTAAGACATACTGAGGCAAATACCGGTGACTGATTGCAGATGTCGTAATAATTAGCATCCACTTTATGCTAATCAGCATGAATTGCGCACAATTATCATGTTTTTCTAGTTAGGGTCAGATAGGAATTTTATCAAGTGAGTCCGGCGTTTACAACCATTCCATTTGCTCTCACGGGAGTCAATTCAAAGGCAAAATGTTTTTCAACCTCCGTATTATTAATTTATGTATTGTAAAATGCTGACTAGAATCATGAATATCCTTTGTTAGCAGAAATGCCAGGAAGTATGCCTGGTTTGTACTTTCTGTTTAATATTTCCATTTAAACTCGGTCTTATTAACTACACTAAGTTATATGATGTGGTAAATAGTATACTGATAACTCGAATTATACATTTAAGTCTTTGCTGATTTCATTACTCAGATAGATTTAATACTTAATCATTACCTAGTAAAAGAGCTAATTACATTACGTAGAGAAAGGACAGAAAAATCTTCAGCAAGTACTAGCTAAAAAATTTTGAACTTGACAAATGAATTCTCTGTTGATGTCTCCAAATATGAGGAGACATCTTAGAATGCGAATTTCAGAGAAGCGGAAACCACAGAGGTAAAAAAAATACTTCGTACCATATACAATAAATTGTAATGGGTATCGTTAAGGTAGCTAAGCGTTTATTAAAATATAATATATTCTAATGTGATCAATTCTGTTGCCATGGGCTCATACTATGAATATCACGATCTCCCGCCTTCAATATGCAAAATTATTTAGAGAACGAAAGTCTCAATAACTGCTCACTTTGAAATAACTACTACAAAGATAGATACCAACATTTTATTTGAATATATTGAGAAGTGTAGAGCCTAAGAGAGAATGAAAGGGGAAAATCTACCTTGAGGAAACCGTATGGTAAGTCCATGAAAATAAGTGAAAGCGGAAGAAAATAGGCTTATCCCGGGGTATTTGGTGAAGGGCTTAGAGAGAGCATTGTTGCAGGGTTCAGGTTAGTGAAAGGGATTCTACGCACATTGTATGCGTAGCTCTTTGGAGCCTTGTGCTCCATTATATATTGCTATCCCTTCCGTTTTATTATTTAATAGAAGTCATTTCAAATGGCCTAAATCAGTGCTTATAAAGCCTACTCTTGAAATTTTATTGTTCAAACCTGTCACAGTTTTCATTAAAAAATGAATCCCACTTACATCAATTCTGTTGTCTCTCTGTTTCCGAAGTATCTTTTTAAATTCCGCAATTAGTAGGGAAGTATTATCTTAAAAGTCGTTTCTCATTAATTCTTTCGGCGATGTTGCGCACGAGTATACGAATATATTTAGAGTCAAAGGACTGTTTCAGCAGAAAAGTAATGTTCTTTTTCTCTAAACCGGTTTTTTGCTCCAGCGGCCTTCTCGTTTGTTTGTCGGATTTTGAACTAAAAAACAGCAAGGTCATCAATGCCCAACACTTATCTCACCGTATTTGAGTTCTCTGACCATGGGAAATCGCAGACACATCCACAATAGGCTGGTTTTTTTAATTCTTATTTTTTTAAATTATTTTTCTTTTATTTAATTTTTCATTTTACTTGTATTCTCGTCACTTGTCATTTAATGAAGTTTCGGTTGCTCTACCGCTACCTTCTTCAGGCTCTACATCACCACTATTGCCGATCCGGATGAGTCGTAGTCCGGGGTCTAAATGATGGACTTTTTTAAGGCAAAGCTTTGTGATTCTATTTACATATAAAATTTGTTTTGGACCATTTGATACAGTCAACGTGGGGCACATTGATACAATGTATCAAAATGCAGCAAGCATTTTTAATTTTGGTGTAGCTTAGTTTTCACCATTTTTTTAGAAATGCTTCGCAATTATAAAAGAAACTCTAATTGACCTGACACCTGATGCCTATTTCCAAGTCAAAAAATAGAAAAAAGTTAATCTAATTCATAGTGTTCAAAAAATTTGCGCATATTGTGTGGAAATAATAAGATATAATTCGTTTGTATCCATTGCGAGTCAGATGTTGAAGATTTATTGGACCAAAAGGGAGAGCGATTATCCCTAAGCTCAGTGGGGGATTCATTTTATTTATTGTTCAAAATGTTTTTTTTTTTGTTTTAGTCAGTTAATTTACTCTACGTTCCTACTCAAGAGAGCTCTTATATTTTTGATATTATTATATAATTAAATTTATCAAATTTTAATCCATTTGAATTTTATTTTAACTATTTTTATAAACATGAACCACTATTATTTATCAGGTTATAATTTGGAGCGATTATTAACTTATAGGTCTACCTAACATATTTATATTATTGATATTCGTTCTTATTCCTTTTCAATTATCTCTATAAAGGTTACTCAATAAATGTTAGTAAAAATGGTTAAGTGTTTTATCTTTTATTCCTGTATCAATCTGCCCAGCAGTAATACATCAAACAGCTCCGGGGGGGGGGGGGTTACATTTTGACTTTTTTATTACTATATTGTCCACAATAAAGATATAAATTCTATATGGTATATGACCGTCAAGCAATGTATTGGTAACACATTTGACCTATTATTCAAAAGTCTAAGTTGTTTGATAATCGAGATAAACCAACCAGAAGTGTATTAACCAGCCCCGGTCTGACGTGCTATCCAGAAGGCTAGAGCTAGTTGTTAGCTTTGCTTGCATTCCATAATAAATCACAACAACTACAAGGCTTGCAGCCAGATTTACCTCTTAAAAGTACACTACTCCGAATATATATTTGTCTCTCAAAGCTTTATCAACCACAGCTTTTATTTAATTTTTACCAAACGCTATATTCAAGTATTTCAAGTACAATGAACTGTAGAGTTTTTAATGGCCAGAATCAAATGTGCAGGAGTTGAGTTTTAGAATAGGAGTAAAATAGAGAATCGATAAAAGGTCCTTTAGTATATAAATGTATTATCCTTAGCAGCACAAAGTGAACGTTAATAAATAACTTTTATGTAGTATATATTTTATCCCTTTATCTCACATGGTAAACCTAGAGTGGCGAGTTCGATTCTTGCCTGGGCAAAGGAAATTATTTAGTGACGAAATTCATTAAATAACGTCCTAAAATCCCACCCTGGCTAGAAAAGGGTGGTAACCTGTAGATAACCCGTCCCGATTAGCCTAAGTTGCAAAAAGTGGACGTTAATAAATACATAAAAAAAAATATTTTATTGAAAAATATGTACAAAAAATAAATCAAATAAAATCCTCATGAACAGGTTTACATAGTAGGAAAAATGTAAAATGTCAACCCATTTTATTTATCGAACTATTTCAACAATAATCAAACTATATATTTTACTCTAACTCGAATATTTTCGATTTTCGGTTTTCAACAAAAATATTCCGATACTCATGACATTTTCAGAATATTCCACTATTACATTTTCAAGATTAGTTTTAAATTTGAACTTTCAAGATTAGTTTTAAATTTGAACAAGATTAGTTTCAAACTTGAACTTCACTTGAAGTTGTTTCTAAGGGAGAAATAGACCTTAGAATATCTGACTCTCTCACATGTGTGTCATTATGGAAACCAGATTATTATAGGCTGTCATTTTTCCAAGACAACCTCAGACAAATAGACATTTTCTACTGACGAGAAAAAAATGAAAAAGGGTAAGAGATATAAATTTTATTTTCATTATTTCAATCAGGCCAAACAACCTTTTGTCCCTCCAATGAAATCTCACTGCAATATTTGATGAATTTAACATATCCTTTACAAGAGAAAAGAGTAAATATAGCTACAGGGTTTTATTTTCTATTTCCGAGATCCAATTTTATTCTCATACCTCTTCTACTTTGATCAAGGTGTCACGTTTCGCCCAAAAAAAGAAAATTGCCTATTTCATGAAACAGAAATAACGTTCCTTACTCACAGTGCCAAATGTGAAATATTTATTTAATATTTGTACATTTATTCCCCTTCATGATACTTCGATTGACTCAAAGATTTGAAACGTTCTAATGAAATATTCTGTTCCATTATTTTAATCTCAACCATCATCTCTTACCTTATTTTGATTACATACGTTTATTTGAAAACAAATTTTTTGGCTCAGATGATCATCCCCCTTCAAGTGGGGGCATTCATTCCTTTCATTCCAATCATCTTAAAAATTGAAGCACGGGTGGTACCTATAGAAGTAAGCATACAGGTGAATCATTGGATATATGTAGTACCTTAGAAAATTCTGTGAATTTGTCTTTCCACATACAACAATTCGAAAACCAAAATGGCTTTGTGATATATATACAAAATTACAAGCAATAACAATTATTTGTGATAACATTAGTAAGATCTGTTAATTCTGTGTGTGTTGTTGATCATTCAGGGCCTCAAAAACTAAAACTATAACTTTGTCGACATTTCGGTGTAAATTTATTACTTTTCTCAAAACTAAACTGCTTACAGCTGAATGGCTAAATTAATTTTAAAAACACAACTCTAAATATTTTCATAAAGTCTGCATTAAAAATATAAATACAGAAACAAATGTGTAAACAAATACTTGAGGTGTATTAGTCGAGAGCAGTATCCGAATGTACCCAACTAAAGACTAAAATATAATGAATATGGAGTAATTATTTTTCGTAAAAGTTGAATTGCAAATGTAGAAGGCACAAGTCAATAATAAAATAAGTTACAATTAATATTAGAAGCATGTTAAAGATGTCTTAAATATAAGCACTATTCTATTACAAAAGTAAGTAGCATATTTTTATGGGTATAAGTAAAATGCCATAGACAAAGTAAATAGAATGTTATATGGAGTAGCGTACAGCTTGAAATTTTAATTAACCTAGCTCATAGAGAGACAAAATTGCCCTAGCAATAGTAAGGGTAAGTAATATAAGTTACAGTGTACCTGTTGTGCAAAGAGAGGGTAGAATAAGTCAAGATTGTTAAGTAGTATAAATCATACTAACGAATAGAAGCGACTTGAGAACTGTCTATCCTGTGAGCTTAAAAGCATATACAATAAAGTCCTCCTGACTGAAGGGAAAGGTTAAATATGTACAATGAATATTACTAACATTTAAAATGAGAAATAAGAAGTGTGATTATACAATGTGTTTAACATATTACTTGGCTTAACACATGTTTAGGCATAATTCCAGAATGTACAGCTTACATATTAATTATAAATTGACAGATTATTATGGAAGGGGATGTTAACGTACATAAATTATTATTACGGTACCACAACCCTCAGTGACTGAGCCGAGTATACCAAAAATGTAACGAGGAGGGGGTGGTTATTCCTTTATTGAGTCCAACTAATCTGCCAATAGATGACACTTCTCTTAGAAAATCCATTCAAACTCCAACGTGGGATCACACATCACTGCCATAATCATGCCGTTCTCGGGATCCGCATATATGCAATATGAATACCTGCAAAACATGAGAGCTACACAAAAATCTGTAAAGCTAAATTGAAAATATGTTAGGAAGAAGCAATTTCGGTCTAGAAGTAGCTCTGATATTTCAGTATATTAGCATTTTTTTTTTCATCAGGCAGGGATTAGAAAGAAAGCCGCTTATAGACCTCCACGACAAACTAGATAGCTATATTTTATTAGATTATAGATAGAGTAGACATGGAGTCTGGCCCAGTAGGCGTTTGTGGGCATTTGTATATTAGTTGAAGCCATGCACATGGATTTAGGACTAAATCAACATTTGTAAAAGTCAGTCACGTAGGGGCTGAGTTAACTAAGCAGATTTCCCACGTGCTTCGCGTATTTGCATTTGTCTCAAAACGTAAAAGTTCAATGGAAACCATATTTGGTATTTAGGATTCAAATAAAGTCGTTCATTATATAACAGCTTATTGTTAATGTGACATGAGTAGGAGTGGGGGTATACTCATGGCCGAAAACTAAAAGATACAAATATCTCGATTAATAATCAAGATATTGATCCACCATATGTACATCATAAAATTTATAGAAAGATTACATTTGCAATAAGATTGATTTTTTATAATTTTTCGAACCGACGCATAACAACGGAGGTATTTCGAATTTTCGAAATTCTCCCCCTCTAACGGGTGCGACTTTAGCGAACATGACCTTAGTTTTTACATAAAACGTTTAAATATAAAGTTTGGCAACGATTCGTCATCTCTTGGGTAGGATTGGTGGACATTTGAAGAACTGTTTCGAAAATCCCGTCATGAGTACAACCTCAATAGTTGATTTCTCCTAAAGAAGTCTGCTAAAATGTAAATATACATTTGATTGCTTCAGCTATGGATCTCTGTTTTCACTTAATTAACTCAGTAACGTATTTGACATATAGTCTATATTCATAATTAACTAGCGGACCCGACAGACGTTGTCCTGCATGATATTTCAAACGATTAAGATATTACGTATAAATAAAGTTTGAAATGAAAAACAAATAATATAATAATTTCATTATTATTTATTTTGAAATAAGATCAATTTTTCTAAAAAACAATTCGTTATTATCAATCACAATTCGTTATAATGAATCAATGTTCATATTGGAAAGAATTGCCGAGGATATAAATATTTCTATACAAATTACACATTGTTGTACGAAAAAATGTTTAATAACACAAAAAACAACTTTTGTTATGTGTGCCTAAAAACAAATAGAAAATGAAATATAGCAATTTTTTTATTCAGGCCTCCCTTTTAACTCCCGTTCGAAACTAAAAAAATTGAAATAGCTTATAATCATGGAAGAGTTATTGCTAATTTACATACAGAGTTTTGTTAAGTTAGGTTTAATCAAGTCAATCCAGTTAGTGCTCAATAAAATTGTTGGTTCCCACTTTAATTTTTTAGTGTATATCTGGTTTATACTTTGTTATACGACAAAAGTGAATATAACAAAAGTTACTCAAAATAACAAAAAAAAAAACAACTTTTATCCCGTGCATATTTGCCGAAAACCGGAAACAAAATATCGCTATTTTTAATTTTAGGTCTCCCTTACAACCCCCATTCCTGCTCCATCTGCTGGTCTGATTTTCCACCATCCAGGGCGTCACCCAAACGCATACAAAATAATCATTCAAATCGGTCCAGCCGTTTAGAAGTTCAGTGACATACACACGTACTGTAAAATTATATATATATGTATATATATATATATATATATATATATATGTATATATATATATGTATATATATATATATATATATATATATATATATATATATATATATATATATATATATATATATATATAAAGATAAACCACTTTTCAAGAATATTTAGTAGGTAATCACTATAAATATAAACTTTTGTATTATTCTGGTAGACAATTACAAGTATAAGAAAATAAAACATATTGGATAAGGATTTTAATAAACGAAGTAGTCACTAATGAAAGATGGGCATCCGGCCTTGCGGAGTTAGACCCAGGCTGGGTTAATCTCAGTGTGAATCAAAGCGTGTGCCAACAGAATCTGGTTCTGTTCCAGCTCGTACAGAGGGAGCTGTGAACGACTATAGGAAACACGTAATACTCTAAGATTACTACTGTTATCTCTGTCGCCAGTCCCCTACGCTGACCCACAGCTACAACAGTAACTTCAAGGCCAGTACGCCAATATCAGCTGTTTATCTTACACCACCTATCAAAAAGTCCATCACACAAGGTGCTGCGTAAACTAAGCAGATTTCTCACTGGAAGGTATACAACAGATAAATCTACATACTGCTAACAACCACCCTGAATGTTAAGCGAATAAATACTAACGGCAATAAGAAATCATTCATTCAATTTACAATCTACAACGGAAAGGGTGTGAACAGTAAAAAAACAGGGCAGCCAACTTCGCAGCGCTGAATAGACAGAATTATTCTTCACCGGAAAGAGGAACTATTAATTAAATATATCTGAATATAACATATAACTTTTTTGAAAACTATTTATTATACAGCTAATAGAGTAATTTGATATTAATTAGAATAATTTTTATCTCTATCACTCAGATTTTAGTAATCCAAGAACAAAAGAAGGGAGGGGGTGAAAAGAACGCATTTGTTTGTATCCCGTATAATAAAGCTTTGTTGAAAACAATATTTGGTATTTAACATGGTAATGACGTAGTTCATCATATAACAGCTTACTATTAATATGACACTAGTAGGAGTGGGGGTTTACTGAAAGCGTAAAACTATAAAATCCAAATATGTATTTAAGAATATTTATAGTAAATTTAATTTTCATTACTGTACAATTCTGTACAATGTTTCGATCCATCGTATAAAAACATAGATTTTTCGAAATTCCTCCCCTCTAAACCCCCTGGTCCGATTTGAGCCGTTAACGAACTTGATCTTTCTTATTACATAAAACGACTAAATATCGAGTTTGGTGACGATTAAACAATAATTGCGAACGCTAGAGCGGTAACAGACACTCACACACACACACACACACACACACACATATATATATATATATATATATATATATATATATATTGAACGTACCTCATTTCGTCATCTCCTAGGTTGGAAAGAAACATTTCATGAGTTCGACTTCAATAGCTGATTTCCCTTAAGGTATATCTGTTAAAACTATTGGAATTCCTGTCAAACCGATTGTTGTCCATGAAAAAACAGTACCCACTCAATCAGGATTCTATTATAACAATACTTACACCTTTTCGATAACAATATCCGTCTGTTTTCCTCTCTTCCTACACCGAAATAGTTGTATCTAGGGCCATCTTAGGAGTCATTTGGTAAATCCAATCTCTCTCTCTCTTAAGGGAAAGCGTTTAAAATTGGAATATAACTGTAATTTGTATTTTAGTTTTCCTTTAATGTTCGTGAAGCAGAAATTACAGTCTACCAGACAGGGCAGTGGTCCTCCAAGCCTTTGAGACTGTGGTGATATATGATATGGACTATTATTGTAAAAACAACTTATGACAAAATAATCTGCACCAATGGGAGTCCACTTTCTTTTGAGATCATCATTAACTTCTGAAAATGAATGTGCTTACAATTTTCTGCTCGGTATTTTAAAATAACTGAATCCCATTTCATTTGAAAAATGGACCAATAAAAACCATCCACTAAAATTAGTAAATAAAAAGTTTCAAAACGCTAGCTAGCCCTAATAAAGCGTATCTGCTGGAATATAAGATTACACGTCGTGAAATTCTTTTTAAATGATCAAAAATTGATCGAAACAAAAAGATTGTTGACTATAGTAATTAATGGAATTGAAACATACTTCTACAAATAATTTACAAAAAAATATCCTAGTGAATAGAAACGATTATGAGGCGATTCAACATTATCCATTAGATGAAGCTAATAAAAGCACGATATGCTTCGAGAATGACATGGAAGATGAAAGAAAAATGTTTAATTTTAACGAGCGTAAGGCCTAAAACGACACTAATGAAGCACCGCAAGGGGTTTCATAAAATATTAGAAAGCTTACTAACGAACTCCCTCGAACATAGGTAATATGATTCCAGTGTTACCTGCCCATACTCCGAGTATAATTTACTTCAAATGATCGAATTCCATTTGGGGACTCAGCTTAGCCAAGTGTGCAATGGCTTAAAACGCAGCAATAACTTGCTTGTCGTGGGTTCGATTCCCAAAGAGAATTAATTTAACACTACACTAAACAAGGCTCTCTCTTTGAAAATGATGAAAACTGGTCCTTTGAAATCTTTTGAGCTGCTTGCTTGTGTGTGACAAATGGGGAAGCAAACGAAATGATAGAGAAACATTTTAATGTTTAAGTCACTGTTCTTAGAATGATCTGGAATAGGAGGAAAGAAGTGTATCACCGCCAATAGATAAATGGAATTTAAGAGAAACGTTAACAGGGTCATTCTACAACCTGATTTTATTGCAGTACCACCTCTTACTCTCCTTCCCAAATTATTTATTTTATCATTTGGACTTTATTATAATTTCCAAACTTGTGCGTCGGTTTATCAGCCTGCCTTGACAATGGTAATAAATAATACCGAAACGATGGCCTACTGAAGTAGTGTCATTTCAACCCACGTGACCGACAATCACATTCAACATGGATTGTTCTAACAGCTATCATCGCCAAGAATTCTTATAGTTTTACTTATAAAGGCTATAAGAGGAGTTTTATTTGGTTAATGCGTTTGAAATAGTAGATAATTTGATTCCTTATATTGTTAATTATATAACAAAATATTAATTTTGTTTGATGAGTTGATAAATACTTAGTACTTCGGATCCTACTTTTATAGGCATATATTTTCTTCTGACGCTCTCACGACCACAATTTTAATTTAATCGTTATCAAACTCTATTTGAGATTGATACCTCAATTGAACAATCCTTGTATAATTGACTAACTAGTGCACTCATGGATAAAATTGGTCTTAAATGATTGTAGATTTGCAGAAAGGAAGGCAAGCACATTTTTAAATATGTCCATTGTTTTGGGTTGAATCGAAAAATCGGCTCTACCGCCGAGTAAAGTAATATTCTTTCTTCTACACTTCTTTCTCTGTTTGTTTCGGGACGCACTCTCAGTGCGTTGACATGTTTGGGATGCCTTGGTTTAGATCTTTCGGATCTCTTCAACTAGGCGTGTGCTACACATGAGCTTTCGCTCCAAGTGCTAGCCTAGGGCAAAGTTGAGTTTCACGAAAATGTATTTAAAGTGTAATATTCTTTAATTTTAATATATTTCACTAACTCGAAAATGATCAGTTATTCGATTTTATTTTGCATTTCAATTCATCTTTAAATCTTCGCTCATACTTATTGTACTGCGTGGCTATAGCTAACAAGGAGCAAGAGTATGATTGGGCTCTGCAGATTGTATTATGAACCACTGCAAGCAGCTAAACTTCGTAATAAAATATGAAGGACCTTGTGGAATTGAACTTTGTGAAGGATTAACTGAGTTCTATTTCATCCCTCTATTGATTGTCCTTAACTCCCTGTAATAACCCTATATTATATTCCATTTCAGTTAACGCTATTATGTAACTTAGCATTTCATATTCAGCTTATGTTTCAAGTCATGCTAGCTGATCGCTAATGAAGAAAAAGAGTCTTAATGACCTAATCATTCCTGACTGAGTTTTCGAAGATCACAGCTTGGCGGACTATTGAATTCCTTTTTCATATTTCTTTCCGCTTTGACTCTGAGCATTACGAATAAATTTATATCTACTTGCGACTATCGTAATTTTGTATATAAATGTCATCACTGCTAAACCGATCATCTAGTGGTTTTTATTGTCAACCATTCATTATCATACTTCCATTTACAGCAATTATAAATTATTTACTTCAAAAAAAAGGTATTACTATTAAACAAACTCACTAAAATGTTAAGCCAAAGGTTCTTTAAATTTTTGTTTGTCTCATTTACATTATTATCAATTTGCTTTATACTACTTGGTGCAATTTGGTTCGCTGTATTTACCTCAGTTTTGTTCCTCTAACAGAACTATCTTCTTCTCAAACATTTCTTTTCGGATGTTTCAGAGCCAAAGTGTCAACACTGTCTCCATCAAAATGTTTATTTAAAAATTAAGACATTTCGGTTCAAATGATAAAGCTTGGGTTTTCAGTTACTTTGTAGTTTCGTAGGAACTTTTTTTTTCAGTCCTTTTGATTAGTTTCCATTAAGTGGTTTGTAATCGCAAAGCAACATTAAATGAGCATTAAAAGCAGGTACAGCCATGTTAAAAACGAACTAATGTATAACATTTTCAAAATAAATACCTCGGATTTTGTAATTTTTATATATCATCAGTAGAGTTTCTTCAAAAGTGTTTTACACTGCACCCCAATCTATATTTATTATTAATGAATAGCATTGGAATACAGTGTAAAATACTTTAATTGAGACTGCTCCGATTAACTGTTCGCATTATGTTTCATTATATTATATTATATTTCATGATAAGGATATATAATACACTTTATTGTAAGAACACAGATAATAATGAAATGAACACAAAAGAATACATTAAATCTCAAACATAGTTTGATTATAAAAATGTAAAAGTTTTAGATGAGAAACATTGAAAATGAAAAACAAAGACGCTTATAATAGTCATTAATAATAAATAGGTAAACTAAATAAAACATTTAATAATATGTCTTTTAGAATTGTCTGGGAATTAACTTTATATATTTATGTAAAACATTTCTGTACAAAATTTACAATTTCTCTATAACGTAAAAAGATAATTAAATATTTAATTAAGAAAATAAATTGTTATTTTCGCTAAATTGTTTTATATTAGGATAAAACTTCAACGGGAAATCAATTTCTCGCTCAGCTGATGGAACAGGTGATCAATGTCACTCCCACTATTAGTCTTGTCAAGCCCCTCTTGACATCAAGTTTAATGAGATGTGACTTAGTTTAAATTCAGTATGTCAATGTTATTATCATTCCAGAATTAATTGGACACATCTACAATATTATAAATAAAAGAATAATGTCAACATTTATCAGTTATTGTAAAAAGAAAAAATACTAAATTTTTCATTTTAAAAAAATACCCTTTCATGAATAGTTGGAAACGTGCAGTTCTTTATTTTAGATGGGAAACTGCATCCATCATATATATCTTCACATCAAAAGAATGTACAAGTCACAGTTCTGAGGTTTTCACAGTATAGATTCACATTCTAGCCCTTGACTGTGAAATGCAAGGTCTCCGGGGTGCTTGAAGTGGTAGGTTTACAATGGAAGTCCCTTCAAGAACCAAGTCACAAAAGGGTTTTATATTCTCCTTCTTTTTTTTTTGTACCCTTAGAGCCTTATATCTTGGATGTCAGCATTATATTATCCCACTTACTCAACTATGTGTGTATGTGTTTATCTGGAGAATATGCCTGATGTTCTAAAGAGAATTATGTGATTTAAAAGATTCCCTTTGGTTATAATAACTTAAGGAGCACAGAGAGAGGGAAAGTTCATAGTACGAACTTAAGCAATCAATCTGAAACGTTTTAAATACCTTAACCATTTACTAATCTAAAGGAGTTGGTCGTAGTTGGTCAACTCTGGAGAAACTTGGATTAAGCCCATAGATTTCAAACTAGTCCAAGCAGATGGGAGAAACCTATTAGGTAAGTAAATATTGATTTTTAAGTTATTTTGAACTTTGAACATAGAAGAATTAGACTTATTGTTAAAATATTTATTAATCCTTTCGATTAAGAAATATTTATTTTAGATTAAAAAAAAAAAAATACCATTCAAACCTTTTCATGGACTTATTATATTGAATACAGCGGTAGGTGATTCCTCTTTTTCCTGGGGTTATTTAGCTTTCAGCAACTTTTAAAACATACTGACTTTATGTAGGACAAAATAAGTTCACTTTTATATTTAGTGTTTATCTATATAAAACCTCTTACAAATTTTTCGGCATTTTATTTATTCACCAATGCCGCTTCATTCATTTCAGTGGCCGACTCTTAGATCAGTATAGTTCCTGGATGAATTCATTTTTTTCTTAAAATTAAGATCATTGTTGTTTTGGTTTTGGTCTCCAATAGTCGCCTTTAGAAGACCTTTAATATTTACCTGGTTTGTTGCTGTTTTTGGCAATTTATTTTAGAGTATGTTGAAAACCCGATATATAAATGAGTTGTGAAGTTATTCTACGTTTCGGATGTTGGATAACTATTGCCCAACATTGGGCAAGGGTGAGTTATAGCACTACATTCTTTCATCTGATTAGTAAATACTTCCTCTGAGTAGTGCCTCTAAAACAGACCTCAAAGGCGTAATTCGGGGTTTACTTGTTTGTAGCTTATATTGACTTACTTGCCTTGGTCTTGACTTACTTGGAACTACATTTTTTGACAATTATATGTGCGCTCTGTAGCCTGAGAACTTATCGAAGGACGTTTTATCTAAACAACTCCCGTGTCGATTCCTGTGAAGGGGAATGGAACCACAATCGTGAAATATTTTTTAATCTGTGGTTGACTAAATGACGAATGTTATTAACAATCTATTGTCTCCTTTCGTTAGCCAATTGAATGAGATTAATGAGCCAGTGAGGATGATGATTGGTGCTTCCTGTGATGGTGATTGGGCCCAGAATTGAATGTCAAATATCTTTTATTCTATGGTTGACTAACTAAAGAATTTTGTTTACAATCCACTAATTCCTTTCATTAGCCAATTGAATGAGATAAATGAGTCAGTTAGGATGATGATTGAAGTTTTTTGTAATAACGTTTCTTGATGAATATACCTGATAAATTGAGTATAATGTAAATATAAAAACTGAGTATTGAAAAATATCCAACTAGAATTATTATATTAGGTAGCATTCGTATAAACCCCGATTCTAGCTATAAATTGTTCTATGAGCTGTGGAAATAAATTTTTTAAAATGATGGAATTCAATTACTTGCTTGCTAATTTCATGAAAACTTGTAGTTATGGAAATTTTAAGAGGCTTCAAACTCGGATAGAGCACAACTTCTTCACAGATTGGAACCACCTAGTTCTTGTTTTTTCCCAACTACAAAATAATGTATTATTTTTCTGTATTTAAATTATATTATTTCCTGTTTTCAATTATTAATATGATTAAGTTTACAATAAATTATATAGGTAGGCCTTGTAATAATCTTGCTGGATTAAGGGAATGTCAGAAAAGAGCCATGTTCCTATGGTGGTTGTCCATCTACAATAAATGTTATAAATGCTGTCTGCTGAATATTGTTCAATATTAGGACGGTTCATGCTCAAACCAAATAATATATAATGCAACCACAATCCAACTTTGATCGAACAAAGAATTTGCAGCGGAATAGGAACGTTTTTTTTTATCTCCAGCATTCTTAGATGATTGGGCCACCTAAAACACACTAGACTCTCAGCTCATGGAGTGCCCTAAGGAAGTGAGATTTTTACAAAAAAAAAAAGAGAAAAAAAAAAGAAAACTCTCAGTATTGAGTCAATTTATCCCCCATATATTTTTAAAGAGAAAGGTTTTCTCTTACATCGAATTGAAGTTTTGGACTAAAATATCAATTTCTTATACCTACTAAATCATGGATATGGTAGTGACTTACTGCACTCTATTAAGAATTCGTTCTACATGTTTCGAGTATTCAATAACGCATCTTCAGGAAAACTTATTCTAAAAAACGAACCAGGTCAGGCCACGGTCGAAGGCGACATCCTTCCTCTCCTTCTGGGAAGATCATAAAAACTATTTTATAAGAGATATACATTGCAGTATAGTCGATTACAAAATTAGGCAAAGTAACTTTACATTTCATCAGCTGATTCAGGAACCAGAGATACCTGCCTGTCGCCCTATCAGTTTCAATGAAGCCGGCCTAGAGAAAGGAGGTCTCTCTCAGCCATGAGCTGAATTGATTTGTTTTTTAACCTTAGTCTTAACACTCCAATACACGCGCCCCCTAGTGAGACATAAATACACGCGTGTCATCTGTCTGATGACTGTTCACTTTTTTGTCAAAAGTGAATAATATAATTCTTTTTTCGCAATTTTGCAGGAATAATGGTGCATAGATAAATGAAAAAGTTCATAAATGTTCATAAATTTGTATTTGAAAAAATTATCTGTATAAAAATCTTCAAAAATGTAAACTTTTTGTAACACAGTTGCGACGGTAGCTTCGTTACAATTTTATTCCTTATTACTGGCTTGCAAAAGGTAAATCATCTAGTAAACCTAGGAACACAACTCTTATTAGTCTTGTAAGATAGTTTCAGAGAATATAATAATAATGTAAAATGTATGAACACATTGACAATTGAGCCTCATTTCTAGAACTTGAAAAGTTACTCAAACAAATGGAAATGGCCAATAAAAAAAATACTAAAAAAAAACCAAGAACCATTAAGAAAAATTAAACTTAATTTTCACTCTGAATCACTTTCATTACCCACACCCACATTACATCCATCAGCACAAGAAAAGGCACAGTGTTGCAGACTTAAATATTGGCCACATTCCTTGCAAGAATATTTGGTGTATCGTTATGTATTATTTTCTAAGCAAAATCCGCAGCGCTGGCGTCCACCAGCATCAGTAGCTGCTGAGTTGCTTGAAGCTTGTGGTGGTATTTGATCATTGGGAAGGAGTTCTCGAAGACGTGAGGTCATGGTGCGTGGCAAATTGCTGAGCTGCACTCGCATAATCAACTGATCTCTGATGAGTTCATTCCCCAGTTCCAGAAGGAAAAGTAGTCGAGTTGGTACGTTTTGTCCGTTCCCCAGACTGATGACATGGCCGTTGATACGAGCCACATCGAAATCGGGCATTATGAAAAACTTACATTTGCGCGTGTCATCTGTGAGATTCTCTCGGCCAAAACACGCGCAAACTGCACTGGACGCACGCACACCGGCAACAGAACTGTCGAGCTAGACGAGCTTGAGGAATACTAGGGCGGGGGACCCAAGCCCCCCCCCCTCCATCAAACTTATGACGAAAAAACAGAACTGGTCATCTGTGAGATGACGCGCGTGTATTGGAGTGTTAATAATGTAAAATGATTTTAATAATTTAGCCCATTACCTGTTGTGATATAAAGAAATCTTGTTGCCAACACCAAACGAAAAAACTTCTTTATTTATGAAAGCAATTAACATGTAAGGCGATCATTTCACGAAAGATCATTGTAAATGAGGGAGTTAGAATGCCTGATTCTCGTAAACATTGTTTCAGCTTCTCTATTAAATTAATGAACGTGTTCCACCTTACTTTAGACATAGAAGTTACTCTTCAATCATAGGACCAAAACTAGTTTTATAGAATCCCCTTTTCCAAATAAACTAAATATTAATTAAAGATCTTTTCCTTCTATTTGTAGTTTCTTAAGAAACATAGTTTTCATATCATATGGCTGTTGCACAATAAATCTACAATTATCCAATCCACTCAGGGCATTTCATAGTAAGGATCATCATTATGAAGATTATTTTTGAATGGAATGTTCTCCATCTCAGTTTGAAGCGAGGCTTAATGAGAAGAATGGATTCTTCTAAATATAAGTGTAACTTTTCCCCAAAATTTAGAAAACAGAGTTCCAAAATTCATTGTCTAAACATATAGTAATAATGAATGCTTCTTTCACTTATTTTGTAGCTAACTTCTAAAACATAGTTATTTATCTTAATGCTATTAGATTAACTCAGCTCCAAAAATTAATAAAATATGATGTTTCTATTTCACCTTCATTGTTATTCCTGAGTCGTTTGAACTCAATACGGTATCTGCAAGATACTCATGGATTGGAATGATAAAGGCCTTTTCTCTATCATTTTTCATTTAATTCTTTTTCTGTGTTAATATACAGAACGAATACTTCTTTTCGTAAATAGGTTTTTAAAGTAATTGGAAAAATTTTAAAATTGCTAGAAAAATTAAAGTACAGCTGCAGAGAAATTAAATACAACAACTACGAAAGATAATGTTTACAAATATGAATGTCAAGATTATGACAAATGTTTCTGAGGCGAGTCAGACACATTTTTGAAGAAAGACAACCAACATTGTAAAAATACTTGCAATAAGGAAAAGAGAGCTTCCCTGTCCAATCTTGCTTTTATACGCCAACACAATATCAATTTCGCAGTTAAAAGTACTCAAAAGGGATGCAAAATAATGAAAGTGAAAGGAGGAAAATATTCATTTAGAAGAAAATTTAGCTTATGAAAAGAAATATTAATTTTTTGTGCCAAATATGTTTTAAACTTTTTGACAAAGAATATATGATTCTTAGTAAATTCTTTCTATTAGTTGACTTTACTTCTATCGTTAATGGTTAGAAATAATCAAAAAACCCTGTGAGTAAGTAAGCTCCTGAATGGGCATAAAATCTGGCCGAAGCATGAACAAGTACATGGACAGCTAGTTCTTATATAAAGTAGTCCCAGGAAAACTGCCTCGGTGTACTATAGATGGAACTGTAACCCCTGTAATTCATTTGAATACCGAGTGATTTGAAACCTTCCATATAAAATTGTGGGAAAAATAGATACAGTGAAAAATTCATAGATTCACTATCTCCTGAAGTACTATTAAAAAATACCAAATGTATGTATATATATATATATATATATATATATATATATATATATTTACAGGGAATTGTGATTTTTGAAACTAGATATTGAATATAGGAGTATTACAAAATTTGGAAACTATGCAAGAATATTTTTTTGCATATTAATATCAATAATTGGTAATTTAAAGTTAATGGAATAGTTTCTCATCCCTACTTCAAAACATTCACCATAGTCACTTCTCACGTTTTCTACCGTTTCTCTGCGTCAAGAAAACAATTTGTCTGCTATAGGTAATAATGTATATTAATACGACGAAGTGGTTTATAATACCACTTAATATCTTCTGGGTAACACACTTTTAAAACCTGAAATCGAAGTAGCTTACTTATATTTTGTATTCATTAGTTTTCCACTGAGAATATTACTGCCTCTTTCTTTGCCTACGAGTGGAGGTGATGTAATACATTTCATTTTCCCTATTAAACTGAGTTCAAAGGGCACATTAAATCTATTTTATGCTTCTACTAAAAATGTGAGAAGGTGGAATAGCCTACTTTGTAAAACCGCAGTTTCCCCGTGATTCAATTGAAGTCCGGTAATTGGACAAAATATTTTATTTTTCTGTGCTGGCCTTGAAATTGATGGTTAATCATTCGTCAATTCAACTCGTGCACGCTCAGTTCTTTGAAGTAAGTAAGTAGTTACCCGGATAAAAACTAAGGTATATTAGATGTGTAAAATACAGCAAGCTAGTGTTTTGAAGGAGTGTGAGGAAAGGCGTCTGTAAACCTGGTCTTTCTGGATTCAGGATCTAAAGATTTCCATTAAGATTTTAAATAACATTTAAAACAACTACGAACCCATCTTTGAAGATATTAATTAATTCACAGAAAACTATACTGTTCAACTGTTGAAATGACAACCCCAAACATCTTGCTTTCAAAATTAGTCCCGTCCAAACAAACTCCTTCATCATATAGTCGTACTACCGGGAGTATAAATTAGCATTTCAGATGGACTTTTTACTTTTTACCATCATACTACTCCTCCTGTAATTGAATTCACATAATATTATCATTTTGTATGGAATAAGAGGGTTCAACCAGTATGAACCCCTCTAAACATTTGTAAATTTTTTTAATAATTCATGTTTATAGTTATCAGTATTTTTCTTTGGAGGAACATATTTTATAAATTTCTTTGTATTTGATAAAAAAAGTACCAATATATTTTGAAGGCTGGGAATAAATAAATACATACAAATAGCAGACAGGCTGGGTGAATAGAAATTTATTTTGTGGCGGACTCATTGAATAAAATCCTTTGTCCGCCCTGGCTAGAAAATTGTGGTAACCAATAGATAACTCATCCCAATTAGCCATTGTAGCATAAAGTGGACAAGTCATTGTCATTATGCTACCACAGCTAACTATTTTACAATATATACACTTATAATAATAATTGCACATTTGTTAATGATTTGGATCTTTCGAACACAAATATACATTGTTTAACGTAAATATTTCTTCCTTTTATTAAATTCATTATTATTCTCAGCCACATAATTTCTCCTCCACTACGTATATACTTCATAAATATTTTGAACATTTAATGGTATTTAACGTTGCTCTGATGATGTTTCAGAGGGATAATTCTTATTTTCGTAACCATGGAAGTGTATAAAATTCACGGAAACACAATATGATTGACCGCTCATGTCTTCTCAATGAGCCCTACTAGCATCTGCGGTATTAGAAACAAGTACTCGACATTGATAAAATGTTTACTTGAGTCCAAATTATTAAAGAGCCTTCCCTCTGTAGAATACATGGACTTGCTAATGATAGGAATACCAGTTTGTATCCAAAGTTCAACTTTAACTTAAAACCAGATTTTTCTGACTACCGAAGGCCTGTAAGAGAATTATGACGAAATTAGAGTCTACTCTTTACCGAAGATCTATCTGCTCTTAAATATAATTTAATTCGGAAGTAGTAAATTCAAAGTCTTTTACTAGAAGGACACTATGGACTATTAGTTCTAAAAACACGTTCCAACACTTACGAAATTTATGTTTAGATGAAAAAATTCTAAATTTATTAATCTGGACCACCAACTTGTTCGCTGTAAAATAGACTGCTCACATATTGACTACAGAAGTGGACGTCATAGACCTACTTTACAGTCTGGATGAACTACTGAATGACAAACGTCCAAACTTGGACACTTCGTTAGCCTATTAGGAGAAAAAAAAACACCTATACTACGGCATATAAGTGTCACAAGAATAGTCATAAGGCTTAATTACTACGCTAAAGAAAGGTTCCATTTAAACCTTTGATTATTAATCATTCCGTTTATTTAACAATGTTAAATAATATTTATACAGGTGTAAATATAAATAATAAATATGTTTAATAACCCAAATTTTTTATGTTGAGTTCAATCTTTTATAACAATAGAAAAGTTAAATTCCTTGACTGATGCAATAAATGTATTCTAAAAAAAATATCTGGTGATACTGCAAGGGATTTAAGTAAATAAAACGAAAATATGTAAATGGTATTTACTTTAGAATTTAAATGCATGTTCTCGATCAAAGTAGGGATATACGATAGGATTTGTTTTATTTCTCTGGGCCATCAAAGACCGCTCTTATATTTTTATTTATTTTTCTCAGGAGCTATACAATTCATTATAAACCTTTCGTTCGCTAAATTCAGTTCTGAAGAATCTAGATTCACAGCTTATAGAGTTTATGATTTAGAGCTGGAATCGGTGTAAGCGTCCAAGAGCCGTGTAATAACCCCAGGATGTTATATCCATATAAATGGTGTCGGAGGATTATCCGTAGGGTTTGATGTGGCTATACCGACCGGTCATGTCGCAGCGAGGTCAGCCCTTTACCTCAGCCTTTAAATAAAGTAAGCTTTTATAAGCCAACTATTACTTCCTTTTCACGCCGCAACCTCCGTGTTAGAGTCAACGGTTTAATCTTTCTCCTTTCACCGATTCCATCCGTGATTTTTTTCTTTAAACAAAGATGGTTAGTTGCGATCAATCATTATTGATGTATCAGGAAATCATAAATTTTAGATTTAATATTTTCTTCTATAATAGAGAAATCAAAGGCGAGTACCTGGCTATCTAGGCCAGTAGTCTAGCAAATAAGCTACGGATTCATGTTAATGCTTTATGTGAATATTTATCCCTGTGATCCAATTTCCCCAAACATAAACCATAATATCCCAGTTTTCGAAAGGAGAGGCCAAATTGTCAGCCTAGTTGACTGAAATTGGGATGCACCAACTACGCTTAAGCACTTTATTTTTGGTGTAAACATTTATTTTAATGAAGTGGTACAAACACACAGTTAATTGCTATTAATATTCTTTTATTGCAGATCATTTAGCTCTTCCTGCTGGAACTCAAAACCGGGTCACGTACAAATTTCTCTAATACATCTTTAAAACTATGCGTAAAGTGAATACTTATGAACAATACATTTTTCCCCTACCTATAGATTCTTGTAACTCCAACTTCATCCGATAACACTACTATTCACTTTAATTGTTGGCTAATTTACTTTGTAAGAAAATCACCAAACTAAACTTTAAGAATAAGTGCTCAAAAATAGCAAAACATCTGCTTCTGAATTCTTCCTTGTGGATTTATCAAACAAAAACGAAGGTTATAGTTGTACGACATTTCTCATAGGTAAAAGCAATGTTTGAATGAAGTAAATGCAAATAATAGCTCATCATTTTGTCCTTTCAAATTCACAAACGCACCAGACTGCTTTTAAAGGTGAACGACTTACAACACCACATACTTAGGAGTCTTAAGAACCGACGCACATCTAACGATAAAAATTACTAATTTTCAGATATTTTAATTTTAAATGCAAAATAAATTTGCCTATAAAAACGTTTTACACGATAAAAAACGTAACACTTCGAAGAAATTTTGAACCATTTAATTTATTATTAGAATTATTTTATGGACATGGCAGTTTGTATTCCATCCAGACGATTTATATATGTAAATCATTATTGAAATTAACATTCTTTATAAATTTTACTAATATATTTACTTACTTAATATTTACTTTATTTATTGTATTCTTAACAGTAATAAATTTTTAATGTACTTATTCGCCCATTTTTGTAAATACATGTACATAATTGTCACCCAAGTAGAACTAAAACCTTAAAAAAAAATAAGAACGATTTTCATTGAGATATTAAAACGCCAATAAAAAAAAATAAAGTTCAAAAAGGCATTTTCAATAATTTTTTTCAAGAATATTGTACCTTTTGATAATTTATAATATTTTTGATAGCTTGTATTACAATCATGTTGCCCTCTTAAAGCAGATTACGAGACGAAGTGAAACCTTCACTACGCCCGTGAGAATCACCTTCTCAAAGGCATTCATACAAATTCTTAAATTCTTACATGCATGGAAAAATTTAAAATTCAGCTCATTTTTCCAACCGCTATAATTTTATGGTCGAGAAGAGTTATTGAAAAAGTTATAAATATGTAGGAAAAAAGTTGGCCGAGCAATAGCGTTATTACCCTACCCGACATTCTTGTCCCAAGACATACCACGTCCCTCTCTCTTGTTGCTTTTTATGAAGTATAGTTGACTAAAGGCAGTTTCTTTGACGGAGTTGCCCATTTTTAATATTAACTTAACTTAATATGTCCAAATGGTTAGAATGACTTATTAAACTCAGCCAAAATTTATTTAATTTTTTATACTTTGTAATTGAATTAATAAACTGCAGTTGGCGTAACGCCCTGAGGTCGCCAAAATTGACTTACTGTAAGGAGACCAGCGTAACCTCGCACCTGAAGTGTTGATTCAAATAATAGCTTGGAATTAGTTCTGAAATCCAGAATATTTGAGCACCACAGAAACTTTCATGCTCCGAAAAAAAACACTATGTTTTAAGAGAATATTCAAGAAGGGCAATTTGGGAATTTACAAAACAGTTCTTCGCCAAGCTGGGTATACTAGATTCTCCTCAATTTAAATCGTAGGTTTCTTCTGTTGTGGGAGAGAGTAGTCCCGAAAGTAATAAAGTCCGTCACGCAGGGGCTGCGTTAGCTAAGCAGATTTCACACTTGCGTCACGTATTTGCATTTATCTCAAGGAGTAAAAGTTCAATAACAACAATATTTAGTATTTAAGCATCAAATTAATTGTTTCACTATATAACGGCTTACTGATAATATGACGTGAGTAGGAGTGGGGGTTTATTGACGGCTGAAAACTAAAATATGGATAAACCTCGGTTAATATTCAATATAGAGAAAAAATGTACACAACAACATTTATAGTTTTACATTTTCAATAAGATTAACTCTATGCAATTTTTCAATCCGACTCATAATAACGGAAATATTTCTAATTTTCAAAATTTTCCCCCTAAACTCATATTTCCCCAAGTTCGATTTCAGCCGTTAACGAACTTGATATTTCTTTTTACACAAAATGCTTACATATCCAGTTTTGTAACGACAAAACAAGAAATTGTGACCACTAGTGCGGTAACAGAATATATATATATATATATATATATATATATATATATATATACAACAACAAAACAAACTGCCCTCCTTCCGGAAGGTTCCCATCAGGGGCAGCATCCTAATTTGCCTAAGTGGGTAATATTAAAAAAGATCCCTTTTTTTTATTATTATTATTTTTAAATCAAGAAATACCAATTAAATTTTGATGGTCCATGACGAAAGGAGAAAAGCTATATAAAGTGCTTTAATTTATATAAATGATAATTGATAATTCTCGCCAAATGCTTGATTACGACAGTAGATAAATTCTGGACGTCTATTGTGGATAATCCCAGTTTTTTAAAAAAAAAAACATCAGCTGTTCTTTGGGATATTGCACCAATAAGGAAACCTTTAACGCTCCATTTTTCAATTGAGTATTTTTCCTTGAAATGCCCGCTGCTGGGTTCATAAAGCCTCCTCTTTTCCTTGTCTACTTCTGTTGATTGGTTGATATTTGTTTCGAACCTTACTGAGGGATCTAGGATGACTCCTTCGTTTGCTATTCTTTTGATTATTACAATGTATGCTCGTTTCGTTGATCTATTATGACGACTTGCCTGTAACTTCGTCATGAACTTCCCAAAATTTATATATATAATTTTGAACGGATTTCATTTTCGTCATCTAGGATCGATGGACATTTCAAGAATGTTTTCCTATTGAGTACAACTTTACTTCTCTTATGGAACATTAAAAGAGCTCAGGGTGAACTTTCAAAGCAACGCCAAACTCATGCATTCATATAAGAACTGAGATCATCAGCGATTTCACAGAAAGGCAAATCATCACATTTAATATTTCTGAACTAGAACCAGCAAATACACGAAATAAGAGATTAACGAGATACTTTGTGGGGCGAGAATAAGAGGTAGGAGTAATTGTGGGGAGTTAAGAGTCATAACTATAATAATGTAGTTACAGGAATCGACCCTTCTGAATGGTTAAAGAAGAGGAATGGAATTCTTGTCCTACAGTTATTTTAGATGATTTATTTTTAAAGATATGTGCTTGAAATTAGCGTTGGAGTTTTTATTTAAAAAATAAAGTGAATTTCTCTGCATTAACTTGTCTATTTTTCTGTTCTTATTCTGAACAATATAACTTCTAAAAATAGTTATTTATTATACAAATGACGAAAGTAGATCATTTTACAACTCGAGTGAAACGTTTACCCACACGAGCGAAGCGAGTGTGGTAATTTCACGAGAGTTGTAAATTCTACTTTCGTCACGAGTGTAATATTAATTTTTTTCTGATCTAACCAGAATAGGAACAAAATTAGGATGTTGTGAAGATTATGGTATGTTGTTGGTAGGTTATAAGCATGGTTGTGAAAGGTTATAAGCATAGTTATAACAACTAGTGATGATTGTGAAGTAGTGCAGTTATAAACAAGTGCAGGTTATAAACAAGGAAGGTAATTATTATTATACTTAAATTTTAAAATATATTGATTATTTCCACAAATAATTCATTCACATTTCAATTTATTTTGTTAAAATAAATTCTTACAATGTTAAGAAACATTTAAAAGCATTTAATTTCCAACTTCAAATTATTTTTTAATTTATATTTATTACTAATTAAGAAGGCAATTCACTTTCTTCACTCTATTGCAAAATGTTTCACTTTCTTCGCTCATTTCAGTTTAGTAATGTTACCATTATTCAACGATTACAGAAAAAAGGAATTTTTATGACTTGAATATCAGTTTTTGGAAATATTATGGCCACCATGTTTTTGAATTAATTAATTGCTTGTAATGACTAATTAATGTTAATATAAATTAATAAATAGCATTTGTTCTGAGGCATTTAAAAAATATAACGCTCAAAGGTTTAATTCACGTTCAAAGATTTAAAGCTTTCTTTCAAAAAGAGAACACATTAACCATCAAATGAACCAATTTGCTTATATTAACTCTATTCAATTCGATCTCAGAAAACGTTTTTTACAGCTTGTTTAGAATAAATATTATTATTATTTATTAACGCCCACATTTTGCTACTACGGCTAATTGGGATGTGTTATGTACAGCAATGAGTGAATGAATACAACTGCACGAAATACTCATTGTGTATGAAATAATTTTTTCATTAAATCTATTTCTAACACAAATAAACAAAATCTCTCTAATATTCATACTTACAAGTGACAATAAAATTCAGGCACACTCAGGCCAAACAAATCTTCGTAAACAAGACTTGAAATATTTATGGTGTAAATGAGATTTTTAAATAAATATGGACTTCTATAAAAACCGTACGAGCAGGTGCAGAAATTTATTATAAGATACAAAATACAAATAACTCCATTAATATTCCAGATAAAGAAAAATGCATAGTAAAACAATTACGTTACATTATTTTATTAACTAGATAGTTTGAACCATTAGACAAGTGTAAAGTATATACTTAATGAACGAAAAAAAAGTAACTAAAGTTTTTTATTCACTACTATGAAAATGTCTTCTTTTTCGCAAAACGAGAGGGTCACACAATACGCCATCGTTGGAAACTATTAAAAGGGTAAGTTCGTTATTCTCTCCTATGAAGAGGACTGTTTTTACAATGTTAATAGATTTTGACCTTTGACTGCTTACCTCTGCCAAAATTCACTTTGCCTTCTCAATAGTACTTGGTGACAACTAAGATAAATATTTTCGGTGTCCCCTCCCCCACACACTGTTGCTCAACTACAGAACATTTTGATCATCTCCCAAGTGAAATGAGCCTTTGAAAAGAAATAATTTTTTCATTGCTATTCATATTTATCACCTTTAAAATATGGTTAATTAAATGGATATTATATTTTCTTTGGTGATAGATAATGTGAGAGACTGGATTTAGTTCATTTTAAAAATAGTATGGCATGTAATAGAAAATATGCATTCTTGTACAAAGTGAAGGCAGTATTATCGTCCAAAAATTGGAAATGATGCATTCCGATTTCTACGGTTTTTTGAATTGTTTTGACCCTTTCTGAATTCATCTTTCGCCACTTTCATCAGTACGTATATTGTATAAATGACCAGAAAAAAATTAAATATTTATGACTGTTGTAACGTCTGGTTGTTTCCCTCTCCTTTGGAAAGGGGGAGGGGGGCTAGAGGAGGAATGGAAAATTGCGAATTTGTTGGTGCCTATCAATGTTACAAAAGATAAAATGGGTCCTTGTTTGTTTGAAATTATGTCTCGAAGTATGTATCTATGGTATTTTTCTTGTGAATAGGAGATATCTTTTTCAGTGAAGCTAAACATTTTATATATTTAATTACATGGGAGTATAAGGAAGATTAACGTTTCACACAAACATAAATAAAATAAAACTAACAAGTCAAATAAGGATTTCGTCTTGTGAATATTTAAAATTATGCTATAAAATATTGACATACATTATAAAAACTGGAGAGGCATGTAAATGGTGCCAAAAATATATGTAACCACATTTGAACCATTTACTATTGTATTGCCCCGCTTTTACATCATACAGAGTAAAATTCCTTGATAAATATATAGTGCCTCAAAGAGAATACGTATCATTGGTAAACATTTTAGATTACGACAGTGAAAATAAAGTTAATGATGTTTTCTGTTTTTCATCAAAAGTTTGCGAACGTTAACAGTATTAAAGAAAGAATTTTATAATTTTTATGGGGGTGTTTAAACAAAAACATACAATAATACCTATTATTATTATTCTTTATGTTATAAATCTTAGAGGAGATTTATGTTAATTTGACACATCAGAAAACTGATCTTTATTTAGATATTAAAAAAAACTTATTTAATCTACATTTGCATTAAATTAATTACTGTAATTATTTAGATTAATATTTATATTATATTACATATCAATGTATATGCTGTTAATTTGTATTTTAGAAAATATTATTATTTTTTTAATATAATAGGGATTCTATAAAATAAAATTTTTGGAATTTTATAATTTTTTTGGGAGTAGTTAATATTTAATTATTTGTCAATCATAAAATTTATTAATTTCTTATGTTAGTTACTATTTGACCAATTTAAACAAAATGGAATTCCAGACATACTTTTACAACGTTTTGTTTTGAGCTGTCATTGATTTCCTCGAGCGAAAGTAATTTTTAGTATAGTTCTTCTTTCCACCAATTTTTTATTCGTACAAAACGATTTTAATGTAAAAGAGTTACTTATTTACAATACCATCGCCGTCTTGTAAACAATAAATACCCTTCAACACTCATCGGTGTTGCGGGATAGCCTAGTGTACAACCTCCCAACTACATAGAGATAACAGGATCTCGGGATCTACAGTTTGAGTCAAGCTCGACCCCATCCATCACTGAACAACAGAATAAAGTAAGATCAGCAATGGATAATAAAGCTTGATGACTTGGAAGGACGATGGGTTATCAAATTGCTGGTATGGCCTTCTTTTTATTATTATTCATATTAAACCAGAGTTTAAATTAATTATGGAACTCCTCATTTGGATCACGATTCTGCAAGTGACGTCAAAGAAGAAAATATCCTTCACCAAACCCCCCAAAAAACTTTGCCACTTTCAGTCTACAACCATCTTCAGAACTTTCAAACATAAAAAAGAAAATCGATAAATAAAATATTTAAAAAATGATCATTTAAAACATTAAATTATAATTTTCTTATAAATGACGTTTAACTCCAACATCATAATAATATTAGTAATGTAGTAAATGAAAAACAATTTTCAACAAAATGAATGAATAACACAAAAAAAGCCAGATTAAAAGCTTTCAGGTTTTATTTTCGTTACTTTCATGACATGTTGTTTGACTCCCTTTATAAGTAGTGTCGAGTATCCTTCAATATTTTTGTTCTAAAACCATTGCAGTTCATTTTACTGTATTTGTATTGTAATTTATCTGTTTTGTCATTATTCTAGTATTTTTTTTTTTGTATTTCCATGACATTTTAGTTTCCTAGATATCTTTGTGAGGAATTTCATAGAGAAGTCAGTATAGGCATGAATATTATTAAATTTTGTCCGTCCATTGTTATTTTACTACCATTATCTTCTATCACAAAAGCTGGTATAATAAACGTATTTTAAGTTGTAGAATAAAGAATTGATTGGCATTATCTTACATAACCAGCTTCCGTTTGATTAATAACGTGAAATATGAAAAAATCACTTTTTCGATTATGTGTTCACAAACGTTTTAGATAGACAAGGAAACAGCAAACTTAGGCTCCCAAACACACATCACATTTACAAAATCCAATATTAACTTCCTGAAGAATAGACGTCAAACATTTCCATTAGTGGAAACTGCTGGAACATGCAGTCGGAAGATTACAATTTCCAAACATGGGACAATTATAAAAGAGCCGAATTTTTATTATCTAGCTCCCCCACCATTGATGAGTAAAATCAATTAATAGTTAACCATTTAGGTATAAGTTTGCCTAATCCATCAAGAGTGGGGAACACTGAATGACGTCATAGTTACCTTCTGTTCCAATTAGATTCATTAATCCTTCCAGCAGAGGGGGCATTTTGCATACTTAATTGTTCTCGCTTGAACTGTAGCTAAGACTTAGATCTTGAGGCCCAGGTAAAGAGCTTACCAACTAGTAGAACTGTGCAAGCTAGTTTATGACTACTATTGCAAGGCTGTACGTCAGGTATTGTGTTTGGTTCTATTTTATTTCCACAATTAGTGATCCAGCGTAAGTTTAAAATACGTTTGGAGAAAGTTTGGTAGAGAAAATTTATAATTAATAATCAAGTTAAATTTATACTGTAACTGTACTTAAAATTTCAACATTCATAGATATCCTCTTCATCTCATCTATTAATATGATGGCGGAAACGTTTCGTTACAATACACTTTGCGCCGAAGTACGGGCGAAGTATTATATGATATTGATATTATGAAAGCATTATATGATATTATTTAAATATTAACGAGGGGCCTCAGGCTAGCCAGTGTGTTAAGGCATTGGTCTTAATCTCACTCGGTAAACCTAGAGCATTAAATTCAATTCCCACTTCGGAAATAGGAGACGAATTCATTATTTATTTAGAGACATTATTTAGAGACGAATTCATTATATAAAAAGTCCGTCACGCAGGGGCTGCGTAAACTAAGCAGATTTCCCTCGTGAAGTTTACTAATAGATAAATCTACATACTGGTAACACAACGCCACCGTAAATAAATACAAACGGAAATAAGAAATGTTTCATCCAATTTCAATAACCTGCCGACAGGAAGCGTTAGGTAAGAAATGTAAACAAACGGGTCTGCCCTCTTCACGCCGTAAAGAAAAACAATTACTGAAATATATCAGAATATAACGTTTTAATTTTATTGAGAACTATTTACTATATCTAGTATTGTAATTAATAATAACTCAGAATAATTGTTATCTCAATCAATTTAATTTTAGTAGTCCAAAACCTTAAGACGGGGGGGGGGGGTCACCGGGACATATTTGCATGTATCTCGTATAATAGAGGACCTTTAATACAATTTTTGGTATTTAAACTCCGAATAATGGGATTTATTACGTAGCTGAGTATTGTTTATGTAAAATGAGTAGAAGTAGCGGTTTGCTGATGGCTGAAAAGAGAAAAATGCCAATATCTCGTTTAATATTTAAGATTGAGAATAAATGTATATAAAAATATTTATAGTAGATGTAATTTGCAATAAGATTGATTCTATACAATTTTTCGATCTGACGTAAAGTAACGGAGTTATTTCGAATTTACGAAAATCCCCCTCTCCCACTGGTCCGATTTCAGCCGTTAACGAACTTGATCATCTTTTTAACAAAAACGATTAAATACCGTGTTTGGTGACGATTAAACAAAAATTGCGACCGATAGAGTGTTAACAGACAAATATATATATATATATATATATATATATATATATATATATATATAATTTTGAACGGACCTCATTTTCGTCATCTCCTGGGTAGGATCGATGGACATTTGAAGAAATTTTTCGAAAATCGCGTCATGAGTACGACCTCAATAGCTGATTTCCCTTAAGGGAAATCTGCTAAAATCATTAGTCCCAGATGGCTAGAAAATGAGGTAATATATATATATATATATATATATATATATATATATATGTATGTATGAATGTATATATTATTATTATTATTATTATTATTTATTAGCTTCCACTATTAGCAAATTTCCCTAAAGGGAAATCAGTTATTGAGGACGTACACATGACGCAATTTTTGAAAACTTTCCTCAAAAGTCCATCGATTCTACCCAGGAGATGACGATAATGAGGTTCATTCAAAACTGGATATATATATATATATATATATATATATATATATATATATATATATATATCTGTATGTGTTTGTGTGAGTGTGTGTATGTCTTGACTGTTAACGCTCTAGCGGTCGCAATTTCTGTTTGATCGTTACCAAACTTGACATTTAAACGTTTTATGAAAAAATGAAGATTGAGTTCGTTAAAGGCTAAAATCGCACCAGTGGGAGGTTGGTTTAGAATGGGAGGATTTCATAATTTCTTTCTATCTCTGTTATTATGCCTGGGATCGAAAAATTATACACTACCAATCTTATTTCAAATATAATATTCTATAAATGTTGTTAATTACGTTTTTTCTCTATCTTGATTATTAACCGAGATATTTACATTTTTGGTTTTCGGCCTTTAGTAAGCCTCCACTCTTACTCATGTCACCTTAACAATATTATGAAGCTGTTATATTATGAAGGACTTTATTTGAGCCTTAAATTCCAAATATTGTTCTCATTGAGCTTTTACGTTTTGAGATAAATAGAAGTATGTGACGCACGTGGGAAACCTGCTTAGTTAACGCAGCCCCTGCGTGACGAACTTATTGAAACTATTATTAGTAAAAGAAAAAAAACAGATAGTATATCGAAACCAATATTATAAACAACCTTTTCTAGCCTGGGTGTGACTTAGGATGTTATTTAATGAATTTCGTTACTAAATAATTCCCTTTGCCCAGGCGAGAATCGAACTCGCCACTCTAGGTTTACTATGTGAGATTAAGGTCAAACCTTTAACTCTCATGGCTAACCTGAGCCCCGATAATATAAATATTGAATTAATTTATGCACTATGTAATCCCGTCATTTTCATCTCATAACACATAGGTATGCCTTTAGCTATTCACTAGTTATATCCGTGAAGGGAAAAATGGTGATATCTCTGGAATATGCTGGATGGTAGAGGAACCAATTGATAAGGATCAATAAAAAGGCATTGTCTTCTACTGTATTTAATTTTATACAGAGTGCACTTTCGGAGTCAGCGCTCCATCGTCAGTGCCTGCTGATAGCCTGGAGTAGCTAGGATGTAGCTGTGTAGCCTGGACAACAACCGCCGGGCGACAAAAATGGTGGAGGGGGGATGGTGATTGAAGAAATGTTAATGAATGAATTTATGTTAAGAATTCCATGATGTTCAAAATAATAAAATTATGCTATATTTTCAATGGAATAAAAATTGCTTCCCATAGAATTACAAAGACTAGATTAGCAGGAGCACTAAATAATCCTTTAATTTCCATATTTTAAAGATTTAGTTTTTGCCGATTTTCATCTTTGTCTAAGTACAAGTTCTTCAGAAGATAGTACGGAATATTAATAGGATTAGCCTTCATAAAGATATAACTTTAATTATGTCGTCTTCGTTGGTGTCGTGTTTGTGGAGTTTAGATTAGAGAAGATTTGCCATGCTGTTCCTCTCACATAGGAGTGGCCTCGTAGGTAGCCAAGACTCGAGTTCCAGCCATGACAGGGTTATTAATATTAATAGTTACTGAACTACTTAATAAGATTATTTTTCCTTATTTTTTTGTGAAAGCTGGAAATTATTCACTCATATTTTAATGGCTCCAATGGTTGTCCCACGACTCTCTCACAAGGAAGTTTCGAATCAGACATATTTTCTTGATCGTTATTTCAGTCTTTTAAATAAAAGAATCAGAACTAAAGAGGTTGCAGGTAATCTAGTGATTGCCAATTTATGCAACAGATCCTTATTTTAGTTTATTAGTAATGTACGTTTAGTTTATTTTTCATAAGTACAGCCTTTATCAAAAGGCGAGATTTAAATATATATATACTTTTTGAAGATACTTTACAATCGATTGGTGGGCTTAAATTTAAATTAATGTGATGAAATGTGGGTTTTCTTTAGGTTCTTTTTCTATGTAAAAGTATAACCACGTCTTTCCTTTTTTTTTATGAAAATATCCTGGTCAATTGCAAGCAATGTCACAAGGACAAGCTAATTAAACATTATAGTTATCTATTCATGATTTAATATGCAGTATGAAAATTGACTTCAAACCGGCTTTCGTGCCTGCAAAATTGCAATTTAGCTTTACCAAAACATGTAAATTTGTGCACGTAATTAGTTTGGGAATCACTTTGCCATATAGAAGATTTTATTTGTAACTAGCTAAGGTACCCGGCTTCCCCGGGAAATCATTTGAGGCTGAATGATGATGGTATTTTTTTAGGCTTAACTTTGTACAATATTTTTACTTTTTCCCGTCCCAATGCATAGGATTTACACGTGAGCTGGGGATATGTTAATAATACAAATATTTGTTATGTACTTAATTCTACAAAATACACAATATTTTTATATCAACCGTTACTTTTATATTTATATTTTTAAATTACTTGCTTTATAAATTACTATAAAGATGTATATAACAAATGTCTCTCTAAATATCAATTTAAACGTCTTTTGTCATTTGCACGTTCCCCAAAAAAAAAACAATAGGAAACGAAATATGAGGATTTTTCATTTCATGCCTCCCTAGCAACCCCCACTCCTGTTTGTTCCTAAAAATGTTAATAGTGCTTAATGTCAAAAGTATGGAGTTTCGTTGATTTTGAATTAGCCTTTGGAGTCCCATAACATTGTTGACCCCTTCGTTTAGTTTTTCGTGTATACCTCATTTATACTTCGTTAAACGGAAAAAGTGCATATTGAAAAATAAGCATTAAATAACAAAGTAAATAAATTTTGTCATGTGCATAATTGCCGAAAACCCAATAGGAAACGAAATATCGCTATTTTTAATTTCAGACCTCCCTCACAACTCCTGTTCGTATCTCGAAACTTTAATATAGCTTATAATCAGATATGTATTTTTACCAAATCACATACGGAGTTTCGTATAGATCGGCGGAGTCTTTTGTACCATATAAAATTGTTGACTCCCACTAGTTTATACTTCGGTATACGACAAAAGTTTATTTAACAAAAGTTACTCTAAATAACAAAATGAATAACTTTTGTTATGTGGGTATTTGCCGAAAAACCAATAGGAAACTAAATATCCCTATTTTTAATTTCAGGCCTCCCTTATAACCCCCACTCCTGTTCGTCTCAGTGAATACTAATATAGCCAGAAACCTGGCCTGAGTTCGTAGTAATATACATACCATGTATCATAAAATTCGGTTCAGCCGTTTACGAGTCTATGAAGGATATACATACAAGCATTCATTTTTATATGTAAGAAGATAAAAGAAAGGAAATGCAATATTGAGAAAATTTGAAAGATATTTCAAATGAAAAGATCCTTGCCAGGAGCCACTTAATTATCAACATCATTGGCCTCCTTTTCATTGAGGTTCAGATTCCTCCAAGCTGCTTATCGCAATTTGTTTTCATCCCACGCTGAACTCTAAAAATATCTTCTGTTCGGTGAATCTGAAATATTGGAAAAGTATTTGTGTCAATACATAAATGTTTATTTTCGTTAAGCCGGAAAGGAATATATTCTTGATGGGAGGGAGAAAATACATATTTATAAGAGGATTCTATTTATATTCTTTGTCAGTAAAATTGAATATACCTTTATAAATACATACATACGGGTTCCTAACCCGATTTACTTTTGCCACCATTATTTCTTGACCCTATTTATGACTAGAGTCATGGGCAGAGGATGGCATGACTAGAGTCATGGGCAGAGGAAGGCATGACTAGAGTAATGGGCATAGGATGGCATGACTAGAGTCATGGGCAGAGGAAGGCATGACTAGAGTCATGGGCAGAGGATGGTATGACTAGAGTCATGGGCAGAGGAAGGCATGACTAGAGTCATGGGCAGAGGATGGCATGACTAGAGTAATGGGCAGAGGATGGTATGACTAGAGTCATGGGCAGAGGAAGGCATGACTAGAGTCATGGGCAGAGGAAGGCATGACTAGAGTCATGGGCAGAGGATGGCATGACTAGAGTCATGGGCAGAGGATGGCATGACTAGAGTAATTGGCTGAGGATGGCATGACTAGAGTCATGGGCAGAGGAAGGCATGACTAGAGTCATGGGCAGAGGATGGCATGACTAGAGTCATGGGCAGAGGATGGCATGACTAGAGTCATGGGCAGAGGATGGCATGACTAGAGTCATGGGCAGAGGATGGCATGACTAGAGTCATGGGCAGAGGAAGGCATGACTAGAGTCATGGGCAGAGGATGGCATGACTAGAGTCATGGGCAGAGGAAGGCATGACTAGAGTCATGGGCAGAGGATGGCATGACTAGAGTCATGGGCAGAGGATGGCATGACTAGAGTCATGGGCAGAGGATGGCATGACTAGAGTCATGGGCAGAGGATGGCATGACTAGAGTCATGGGCAGAGGATGGCATGACTAGAGTCATGGGCAGAGGATGGCATGACTAGAGTAATGGGCATAGGATGGCATGACTAGAGTCATGGGCAGAGGATGGCATGACTAGAGTCATGGGCAGAGGATGGCATGACTAGAGTCATGGGCAGAGGATGGCATGACTAGAGTCATGGGCAGAGGATGGCATGACTAGAGTCATGGGCAGAGGATGGTATGACTAGAGTCATGGGCAGAGGATGGTATGAAGAGAGTCAGAAGGCATGACTAGAGTAATGGGCAGATGATGGCATGACTAGAGACATGGGCAGAGGATGGCATGACTAGAGACTAGAGTAATGGGCAGAGGATGGCATGACTAGAGTCATGGGCAGAGGAAGGCATGACTAGAGTCATGGGACGTCATGGGCACAGGATGGCATGACTAGAGTCATGGGCAGAGGATGGTATGACTAGAGTCATGGGCAGAGGATGGCATGACTAGAGTCATGGGCAGAGGATGGCATGACTAGAGTCATGGGCAGAGGATGGCATGACTAGAGTCATGGGCAGAGGATGGCATGACTAGAGTCATGGGCAGAGGATGGCATGACTAGAGTCATGGGCAGAGGATGGCATGACTAGAGTCATGGGCAGAGGATGGCATGACTAGAGTCATGGGCAGAGGATGGCATGACTAGAGTCATGGGCAGAGGAAGGCATGACTAGAGTCATGGGCAGAGGATGGCATGACTAGAGTCATGGGCAGAGGATGGCATGACTAGAGTCATGGGCAGAGGAAGGCATGACTAGAGTAATGGGCAGAGGATGGCATGACTAGAGTCATGGGCAGAGGAAGGCATGACTAGAGTCATGGGCAGAGGATGGCATGACTAGAGTCATGGGCAGAGGAAGGCATGACTAGAGTAATGGGCAGAGGATGGCATGACTAGAGTCATGGGCAGAGGATGGCATGACTAGAGTCATGGGCAGAGGATGGCATGACTAGAGTCATGGGCAGAGGATGGCATGACTAGAGTCATGGGCAGAGGATGGCATGACTAGAGTCATGGGCAGAGGATGGTATGACTAGATTCATGGGCAGAGGGGAAGGCATGACTAGAGTCATGGGCAGAGGATGGCATGACTAGAGTCATAGGCAGAGGATGGCATGACTAGAGTCATGGGCAGAGGATTGAATGACTAGAGTAAAGGGCAGAGGAATGAATGACTAGAGTCATGGGCAGAGGATGGAATGACTAGAGTCATGGGCAGAGGATGGCATGACTAGAGTCATGGGCAGAGGATGGCATGACTAGAGTCATGGGCAGAGGATGGCATGACTAGAGTCATGGGCAGAGGATGGCATGACTAGAGTCATGGGCAGAGGAAGGCATGACTAGAGTCATGGGCAGAGGATGGCATGACTAGAGTCATGGGCAGAGGATGGCATGACTAGAGTCATGGGCAGAGGATCGCATGACTAGAGTCATGGGGAGAGGCTGGACGGACTAGAGTCATGGGCAGAGGATGGCATGACTAGAGTCATGGGCAGAGGATGGCATGACTAGAGTCATGGGCAGAGGATGGCATGACTAGAGTCATGGGCAGAGGATGGCATGACTAGAGTCATGGGCAGAGGATGGCATGACTAGAGTCATGGGCAGAGGATGGCAGAGTCCTGGGCTGAGGATGGCATGACTAGAGTCATGGGCAGAGGATGGCATGACTAGCGTCATGGGCAGCGGATGGCCTGACTAGCGTCATGGGCATAGGATGGTATGACTAGAGTCATGGGCAGAGGATGGCATGACTAGAGTCATGGGCAGAGGATGGCATGACTAGAGTCATGGGCAGAGGATGGTATGACTAGAGTATTGACTAGAGTCATGGCAGAGGATGGCATGACTAGAGTCATGGGCAGAGGAAGGCATGACTAGAGTCATGGGCAGAGGATGGCATGACTAGAGTCATGGGCAGAGAATGGCATGACTATAGTCATGGGCAGAGGATGGCATGACTAGAGTCATGGGCAGAGGATGGCATGACTAGAGTCATGGGCAGAGGCATGACTAGAGTCATGGGCAGAGGATGGCATGACTAGAGTCATGGGCAGAGGATGGCATGACTTGGCAGGATGGCAGGACTAAAGAAATAGATAGAGGATGGCATGACTAGAGTCATGGGCATAGGATGGTATGACTAGAGTCATGGGCAGAGGATGGCATGACTAGAGTCATGGGCAGAGGATGGCATGACTAGAGTCATGGGCAGAGGATGGTATGACTAGAGTCATGGCAGAGGATGGCATGACTAGAGTCATGGGCAGAGGAGGATGGCATGACTAGATCATGGGCAGAGGATGGCATGACTAGAGTCATGGGCAGAGGAAGGCATGACTAGAGTCATGGGCAGAGGATGGCATGACTAGAGTAATGGGCAGAGGATGGCATGACTAGAGTCATGGGCAGAGGAAGGCATGACTAGAGTCATGGGCAGAGGATGGAATGACTAGAGTCATGGGCAGAGGATGGAATGACTAGAGTCATGGGCAGAGGATGGATGATGGCATGACTAGAGTCATTGGCAGAGGAGGGCATGACTAGAGTCATATGGCATGACTAGGATGGGGGCATGACGATAGTCATGGGCAGAGGAAGGCATGACTAGAGTCATGGGCAGAGGATGGCATGACTAGAGTCATGGGCAGAGGATGGTATGACTAGAGTCATGGGCAGAGGATGGCATGACTAGAGTCATGGGCAGAGGATGGCATGACTAGAGTCATGGGCAGAGGATGGCATGACTAGAGTCATGGGCAGAGGATGGCATGACTAGAGTCATGGGCAGAGGATGGCATGACTAGAGTCATGGGCAGAGGATGGCATGACTAGAGTCATGGGCAGAGGATGGTATGACTAGAGTCATGGGCAGAGGATGGCATGACTAGAGTCATGGGCAGAGGATGGCATGACTAGAGTCATGGGCAGAGGATGGCATGACTAGAGTCATGGGCAGAGGATGGCATGACTAGAGTCATGGGCAGAGGATGGCATGACTAGAGTCATGGGCAGAGGATGGCATGACTAGAGTCATGGGCAGAGGATGGCATGACTAGAGTCATGGGCAGAGGATGGCATGACTAGAGTCATGGGCAGAGGATGGCATGACTAGAGTCATGGGCAGAGGATGGCATGACTAGAGTCATGGGCAGAGGATGGCATGACTAGAGTCATGGGCAGAGGATGGCATGACTAGAGTCATGGGCAGAGGATGGCATGACTAGAGTAATGGGCAGAGGATGGCATGACTAGAGTCATGGGCAGAGGATGGCATGACTAGAGTCATGGGCAGAGGATGGCATGACTAGAGTCATGGGCAGAGGATGGCATGACTAGAGTCATGGGCAGAGGATGGCATGACTAGAGTCATGGGCAGAGGATGGCATGACTAGAGTCATGGGCAGAGGATGGCATGACTAGAGTCATGGGCAGAGGATGGCATGACTAGAGTCATGGGCAGAGGATGGCATGACTAGAGTCATGGGCATAGGATGGCATGAATAGAGTCATGGGCAGAGGAAAGCATGACTAGAGTCATGGGCAGAGGATGGCATGACTAGAGTCATGGGCAGAGGATGGTATGACTAGAGTTATGGGCAGAGAATGGCATGACTAGAGTCATGGGCAGAGAATGGCATGACTAGAGTCATGGGCAGAGAATGGCATGTCTAGAGTTATGGGCAGAGGATGGCATGACTGTTTTAATGGGTAGAGAATACAATATTGAATAATAATTAAAACAATTGTTAATTTGCATATCATATACATAAAAATCGTATAGGCGCCTTAATTTCGTATAATGTGAGATACAGTATTCATACTAAAAAATTTTAAAAGCTAAATAAGCTATTACTTTTGCAAAAGAAAACATCGCAACTCAAAACCCCGAAAGTTGACTGTGCCGCTAAGAGTCGAGTCCATTTAGAATCCCTCTTATTTTTCAGGCAACTTTCCTCACAATTCACTATGCCTCGTCATGCATGGTGACTCTGCCGGGAAAATATTGTATATCAATCTCGAAGGATCAGATAGAAGAAGCTAAACCATACCTTGAAAATTATGAGGAATATGGAGTGACGTAATTATCATGAATTTATTATGAGATTTAATTTATAAATAAAATTAATTTTTAAATAGGAGAAAATATTTTACACAGTGCACTCGGTTGTTTTGCCACTGTCCAGAACAGCACACTAAGAAAATGATTGCTCTATGTTCTCCAACCCTAAAACGGCTCTTGGTGTTCGCAAGAAAAGGTAATTAGCCACCTTCTGACATGGACACTTCCCCGTTTCCTGTAGTTTTTTTTTTTGTTTTGCTTGTTACTGGTGATGCGGGAAAACATGTTTATCCATCAGCTAAAACTGTAGATTTCGCTTCAGTTATATTACAGATGGTGCCAGGGATTTTAATATATAATTCTCTGAATTGAATAATTGAATGGATAGTTCACTCTCTCTAAACAATGCACATTGAGCCTCAGTAATCCCATTATATGAATCATTGAAGAAACCTTTTCCAAGGACAGATCTCGTTGATGTCCGTTTAAAAAATTAGATTTGACAGTTGGGAACTAGAGGGGAGAGCTGCGTGCAAAAAAATCGAGAAGGTACACCTTCAAAGCCAGGATTATCTTAAAAGCAGTGCCTAAATAAAATGGAAATCACAATATCTCAAATCCTATGAAGCTTTGCACGTTCTATTCATTATAAATTGATTATTGGTATTATGTTGTAGTCAACTTCTAATAAAAAATTATTACTTAACTTCATCATGAGTTCCCTTAGCTCGTTATATTATTTGTCCATTATTCATGATTGAATTACTAATGTGCACAAACTCAGGTTACTTGCTGCCTAGAAATTTATTTATTTTAATAAGATTCTTTGTGAGTCATTATAAACTTATATGCTTTTCCTCCCAAAAGGAAAGCAAATGATAGTATCTGAATTAATTTGGAGAGTTCAGGCTCTTCCCATAAGAGTATTAGTCTTTAGAAATGAGGAATAATATATCCTTCGAAATACTACTTAAATTATTGCAATAATTCATTTTATCAGTAACAAATTTCATTTTAAATATTTCTAATTTTGAAAGATATTTTGAGGAAGTTTTAAAGCACTGAATGCTAAGCAGCGCCCAAGCTGGCTATTGTGAATGAAGTAGAATTAAGACTCTTCCACCACAGGCTGTTATTATCACAATAGACCTCTTACTGATTTTGAGAAGGGGTCTAGTCAAATTAATATTCAGGCGAGGAACACCTTTATAAATAAGATTGATTTTGAACTTATTTATGTAGATTTTCATGTTTTATATGAAAGGAAGTTAATCTACGGGTTAAAACTCCCTAACAAATATTTGCTAAATGCCTTGAAGACTTCTTACTGGGCCCAGTAACTTGATTCCTCCTATGTAGACCCCTAATCACTCAATCCCTTCCTTCGTCTAAACGTAACTGACTCTGCTGTTTCATCATTGCTTGTATAGCTTTCTGGGATATCGTAACAACTTTCCAGACATTTCCAATACGAGCTTGCCGAGATGCTCCATAGCACAAATTAAAAAAAAAACTTTTGCCACCTGTTTTTAATAGTTTTAGGTACTTCTTTAAGGGTCCTCTCTCCCAAACCAGGAACTCAACCTATTTTTCTTGGCCAGAGGTCACGTTTGAACGCCATGCATCAATGACAATCTGTTTTCTGTGTCTTAACATTTCAAATTCTGTTTCCCATATTGTAACTGGCTACTATCTTTTTTTTAGAATTGTCAAGTTTTATTTTTCATCTTAAAAATAGGTGAAGTAAATATACTACCTCTAGATAGAGAAATTGTAATAAATAAATTTTAAAAATTGTGCTTTGTGAAAATAAAACAACATAGGTATAAGCCTGGACAAAAAACTGAATGGTATAATAAACTTCCTTTTTACATTAAATCAACAGGTAGGTCGAGCTCGTTTAATATTCATCACAAGAGAAATAAAAGTAGAAGAGAATAATATTTTTTGCGAAAGAAAGCTTTTTGTAAAGGTATAGATGTAAAATAGTTTGTTTCATTTACGAGGAATTACCATAATTAAACATTTAGAGTGCAGCTGAATAAGCATATCCATATTCCTTACCGCATCCGCATTCATTATCATATTTCTCTAAACCTATTTAGGAGCTTGACGCCTATTCTATAATAGTCGTAGAGAGTCAACTTATTGTATTAAAAAAAAAATATAATCCCGATAAACCGATACTGTATTCCGTTCTTAACATTAATGAAATTTAACAGTACTTCTAACGTAAAACATCCAAAACGCACCGTAATAAAATGTCAAAGAATGGCTTGTAAAATATGGCGGTCAACAAGTCAGCTTGCTTCTACTGAACAGCCGCTATTTGGACGCGGTTTTTTTTTTATATATATATATTTTTTGGGAAATGGAAGGAAAAATAAAACCCTCTCCTTGCTTAATTGTTTTATAAGTGAAGTTATTGTTAATACAGGAAAAGATCAAGTATCTAAGCTTCACCACTGAATGTTTTCATGAGGAAAAGTGCTCAATAAAAGCGTTCTATAAACAAATATTTTCTATTCATAGGAAGCAATATACGTTTACTTGTGTTTATGTACAATATGTGTTTATAAACTGTGAAGATGATAAGATTTATTTTTGAAACACTAAAATATGCTTTAGAGAAACCCTTCTTGTCAGAGTTAGTTATATGATTAATATACAGAGGGGACTCACTGTGTATTAGACCAGCTGTGTCAGATCATCTGGAGATGCTGGTAATAAAACTAAACACGTCATTTCTCTCTGCTATGCTTGCTCCACATTACTTAAACGGAATTCCCCACGTAAACATCCATCAAGAACCTTAACCACTAACAGGTGGAACTCTAAATCATTTCTTGTGGCTTTATGTTATATATTATGCACAATAATTTAGTGGCTCTCGTTGAAATCAGAGTTCTCTTTGAATATGAAAGTTTATTAGATGACCATAAAATTTACAGCAGAATGTTTGCAAGAAATATCGTTCGTCGGCCACGTAATAATATAAATAAAGAAAAATGTTGGATTAGAACATACATTTTTGTCGAATTGAAAAGTGTTTCCATAACGTGGGTTATGAAATAACTGTATCATCATTATGAAACCTTTCTTCTCCGTAATTACACGGTGGGAGGTGGTTGGTCCGGCAAAAATCCATCCGCCATGGGCATCACTATGAGATCAGCTGAAAAACCGATGCGCATGAAGTGTCTGCCTCAATCCCCATCAGCTCGGGATGTATCCATTCAAGTGAAGCTATCAATTCACGATGGACGTTCAAAACAATTTTCTATTTTCACGTATCACAGACTACTTCCTTCCGCTAATAATAGTTTTTTTTTTAAATATTTATAATAATTCTGTAATTAATTTAATAACAGTACTGGATAAACATTTGACACTTTTTCCTATTAATCGGCTTTTAAAGACTACCAACGTTTATCGACCGATAGAATTATAATCGGTTTTTCAAGTCTGCCAACGCGTATCGACCGACAGCCTATTAATCAGCTTTTCGGTTTCTAACTCTTATCGACCGATATCCTATTAATCGGATTTTAAAGACTACCAACATTTATCGACCGATAGAATTATAATTGGTTTTTCAAGTCTGCCAACGCTTATCGACCGATCGCCTATTAATCGGCTTTTCGAGACTGCTAGCGCTTATCGACCGATATCCTATTAATCGGCTTTTAAAGACTACCAACATTTATCGACCGATAGAATTATAATCGGTTTCTCAAGTCTGCCAACGCTTATCGACCGATCGCCTATTAATCGGCTTTTCGAGACTGCTAGCGCTTATCGACCGATAGCCTGTTAGTCGGCTTTTCAAAGCCTGCCAACGCTTATCGACCGATCGCCTATTAATCGGCTTTTCGAGACTGCTAGCGCTTATCGACCGATAGCCTGTTAGTCGGCTTTTCAAAGCCTGCCAACGCTTATCGACCGATAGCCTATTAATCATTATTTTTACTCTCAACGCTTACCGACCAATAGCATATTAATCGACTTTTCAAGACTGACAACGCTCTTCGACCGATAGCCTGATAATCGGCTATTCTACGGCCAACGCTTATGAAACGATAACCTAAATGGTCTTTTAGCTATCGACGGGTTTTGTCCAGATGGATTTTTACTGTTCGGTTAACAGTATTAAGCCGGTCATATCTGAGTGGCAGCCTTAACCAAGATAGGTTGATAAAGTGTTAAGAACAGATGACTTTGCTCAGAATCACCCAGATTGTTGGTCGATCCTATTACTCAACTGATTATTATCGAATTTAACCTAATCATTCGCCGCTTAACAATGGCAGCTTAATTGGACTACAGTTTCTGACCTATAAGATGGCTTAAGACAGCAGTTCCAATATGGCATTCTAGCTGGGAGAGCAGAACAGAAATGACTGCTCATTGCCGCCTCAGAGCTGCCCATCCTAGACTTATATAGGTATGTTACTTTCATCTTTCCTCAAAAACCGCGATGAGACATACGGAACAATGATCAGATCATTAAATAAGTACTGAAAAAATGTATAAGACGAAACAAGCCTGATGTTCCACATTGTGTTAATAGAATTCTTGGATTTTAGCTCATACGAATCTATAATACTAATGCATTTTCGAAGAATAGAAATTAATAAATTTATTTGAAGACAAAACCACAATATGTCTATAGCAACGAAAGAATATTTTTACCTTTACTTATTACAATAATGCATTATAGTTCCCTAATAAATATTCACGTGCACTCTAAGAAATTGTGAATTAAGTGGATTGTGAATATATTCATAAAACAGGAATTTAATATTACTTTTCTCACAAACGGTTTGTCAGCATACAAACTAAACGGTTTGATTTTACACAAACATGTTCATTAATAGCATACTTTTTTTTCAGTATACCTGCATACACAACAATCAAGAATCATATAATTTGTAATCTTCACTACTAAGAAACAAAGAAGACAATATATATACCTACTAATAACACGAGCCAGTTGAAATGCATATATATATATATATATATATATATATATATATATATATATATATATATATATATATATATATATATATATAAATGAAAAGAAAAACGAAATAAAAGATGAATCTAAATCACAGATTAATGGATAAAATTGAACAAAGTTATCTTTATCTGAATGAAAAATAAAATAAACCGATAACACAAACACGCTCGCTGACCCACACAAACACAAATGGGGTTAACTAACTCCAGAATTATTCGGCAATTGTTTCATTAGAATGATTTGCGCCACAACGCCTCATCAAAATTGAAACTTAGATAATCGTAATTACTTGTTGGGTTTAACTATAAAATTAAATACTATTAAAGGATGAATATATTATATATACATACAAATGAGTTTTTATATTATAATACTTATATCTCACATCACTCGCGTGTCCAAAACGTTATAGTAAATAGTTAATATTAACCAAATTTGTCCTTTATTTAATATAATTTCCAAGATTCGTCGAGGAAATCCGTTTAAAGAAACAGTAATTATAAATACCTAATTAATATAGCGGAAGACCAAATAATAGTTAGGTTTCTGGGAAATGAAGATTTAATCACTCCTAATGCACCTAATGCAGTGGGAATGATTAAAACTATAACTTTCTCTGGCCTCATTAATTTTCATGGCCTGAATAAATCGAAATTATATTAGAAATTAAAAACAGTATCAAATATGGCTTTTGGTAACTAATATTCAAAACATTCAACTTTTGGAGCAGTATATTCTTTACCAGACCACAGCATTATATCTGTTTGCGGCAGCTGCTTAATGTAATTAGAAGTATTATGCAATTGCAAAAAAATCGCTGCTCTACTATCAGTGTTCATAAACCATAGCAATGAAAAGAACTAATTTTGAAATACAAGATAAAATTTATTCTGGTTAAAAAATGAATAGATTAAGCTGTGTGTAGTATTAAATCGTGCAATATCCATTTCTTCACCTGACCATGATTATGAAGCCCATTTTTAAATGAAAGTTAGTAAAATCTGGGATGATGAGTTATTGCATACATCTAAGTATTAACTGAAACTCAGGGGTAGGATTGAAGAAATATAAAAGTCCATCAAGTGCTGATATAACACATTTGTGATCTAATCTCACCACATATTCTCACTTTATATGAAAAATCGCGTTGATATACCGATCAAGTAAAAGGGCGAGGGGTTACTGAAGGCAGAAGTCAAGAAGTAGGAATAGCTCGCCTAATACTTGAGTTTAACTTTACGGACTACTAAATAGAAAATCTCACTTGTCTACCGAGAACAAACTAACAATATACAAGTTACTACTTAAACTAATATGAACATATGCAATAGAAGTGTACAGCAAAACGTCAGACGCATCCAGACTTTCCAATCCGAAGTCCTACGCATAGTAGATGCTCCATATTATATCACCAACCACTCCCTCCATAAAGATTTTAATATCCCATTTGTAAAGAACCTAATTCCCTTAAGATTCAAAAACTTCCACACCAGGCTATCCAGAGGTCCTAGCCCATTCTTGTACCACTCATCCTTATTTCCCTCCACGGCACCTCAACAGACAATGTCCCAGAGATCTCCTATATGTGTAAAGTGAAGTGATAGCAGTGGCTATATTCTTAGTAATTCCTCCTTAGCTCTTGGCTTCTTTGCCAGGCAGGGAGAGGCTGCTCCTCTCATTGTGGTGAAGGGGTGTAGCTTCTATCGAGAGTGAAGGAGGACGATTGAATTGTACATATTACATTACAAAATGCATTCAAATACAGACTCTAATATTCTTAATAAAATAAAATAATCTAAAAAAAATATTTGAGTTACGAAAAAATACATAGAATAAAATTGTATTACAACAATAGATTACAAAGTTTGATTCCATAACATTTATGATCCGTCTCATAATAAAGGAGATATTCTTATGAGGAAAATTTGCTAAAAGGCGAATAACATAAGACCGAAGTTAATATGTGGTAAAGAATGAAGCTCACAATTGTTTATGAAAATAACAATAGTATATTTAGTAGCAGTTGAATAAATCAATTGGTATTTCCTTCCTAGCTTATTTATCACCACATCAAAGTATACCGGCTCTATCCTCCGTTCCTTGGTAACAAAGAAACAAACCATATACCATAAACAGGCCCGGACTGGCCCGTCGGCCATATAATAAAAAGGTATAATATAAACATTTGTTCAATTGCTTTTATTTTAGCTGTTGTTGTTTAGTGGCTAGAGGGCAGGTACACCCTTTCTTAAGTCAAACTTAGCGCCCTTTCAGGGGTCCCAGTACGACCCTGACCATAATGGAACATTGAAGTCAGTCACCAAGGGCCTGCGTAAACTAAGCAGATTTCCGACGGGCTGATTTGACACTCTAGTAATGCCATGTCTAAGTCAAAATTCAGGATGAGTAGTTAGGGCTGAAAACCAGAAAATTCTAATAGCTCGCTTAATATTTGAGTTAAGAAAAGTCAGTCGCGTAGGGGCTGTGTTAACTAAGCAGATTTCCCACTTGCGTCACGTTTTTGTATTTAACTCAAAAACTACAAGTTCAGTGAGAACAATAATTGGTATTTAAGCTTCAAATAATGTGTTTCATAACATAATGGAATATTGTTAATATCAGATGAGTAGGAGTGGGGCTTTACTGAATCCTGAAAACTGAAAAATACAAATATCTCAGTTAATAATCAAGATAGTGAATAAATGTACATAACAACATTTATAGAACATTAAACTTGCAATAAGAATGGTTCTATTTAATTTTTCGATCCGACGCATAATAACGGAGATATTAAGAACTTTCGAAATTATCCCCCTCTAAACCCCCCCTCCCCTTTGTCCGATTTCAGCCATTACGAACTTGATCTTTTTTTTTTACATAAAACCACTAAATATTCAGTTTCGTAACGATTAAACAATAATTGCGACCGCTAGAGCGGTAACAGACATATATATATATATATATATATATATATATATATATATATATATATATATATATATATATATACACAGTTTTGAACGGAACTCATTTTCGTCATCTCTGAGGTAGGACCGATGGACATTTGAAGAAAAATTTCGAAAATCGCGTCATGAGTACGACCTCAAAAGCTGATTTCCCTCAAGGGAAATCTGCTAAAAATTGTTGAGCATCAATAGTTTAACAAGATTGACTCTATAACACTTTTCTATCCGATTCATAGCTACGGAGATATATTAAATTTTCTAATTCCCCCACTATGAACCCCCACCCTATTCCGGGTCCAATTTCAGGCCTGAATTAATATAATCTTCCGTGTTGAAGTAATCAGTTAAATATCGAGAACAAACATTTTGGCAGATTTCCCTTAAGGAAAATCAGCTATTGAGGTCGTAGTTATGACGCGATTTTCAAAAATTTTCTTCAAATGTCCATCTATCCTACAGGTACCATAAGTCGGATCAAAACATTGTATAGAACCAATCTTATTGCAAATTAAATTTACTACAAATATTGTTCTATACTTTTATTCTCTATCTTGAATATTAACCGAGGTATTTGCATTTTTATTAAGTGTAACGGACGAATCTGCTTAGTTTACGCAGCCCCTGCGTGACGGACTTTGTTAAATTCCATCTTTGGTCCTTTAGTAGTCTAGTGAGGGACCTCTTATAGTGGTCACGTCACCTTATAACTTGTGCACCAACGCGATGGTTGGAGTCAAACATTTATCACCAATCAATGTAACATAAAATACTTAATTATAATTATTGAATCATTTAAAACTTGTTCTATAAAGCTAGTGAGTACCACAAATGACGCATAAACTAATAATATTATCAGAATTTGAATATTATATTATTACTATAATGTTAAGAGAATGTATAAGCAATGGGAGGGAAACTTATTTAAATACGATGCATGTTAATTATAATAAACATCTCATATCGGACGGGAGAAATAGCATTGAAAATACAACTTCTAGATCCTGATAATTCTCTCTCTCTAATATATATATATATATATATATATATATATATATATATATATATATATATATATATATGAACTCAGGTTAGCCAAGTGAGTAGGCTGACCATCCTTTCAACCACGTCGGTATGACGGACAGGATGGTCGGTTATTGTTGCTATAATCCCTAAAAATAATTTGAAAAAGATAATGTAAAGATGTATTGTGACGCCATCACCATTCTGCGCATCATTACAAACCTGATATTCACATTATGGACAAGATCAATAAGACTGCTGATATTATTGACTTTCGAGTACCCAATGATGAAAATATTCGAAAATCCTATGCCGAAAAATGAAGAAAATATAAAGAATTAGCTATTGAGCTCAAAGATGTATCCTTAAGCTTGTATAGCTACGGCTATGGCTATTATCGTATGTACAAATGGACCCGTGCTTAAACTAACACTAATAGGTTAAAAAAAAAAAAAAAACATTAAAAATCTACTAGTGATTATCAACTGAGATATTTGCATTTTTTAGTTTTCGGTCTTCAGTAAAGCTCCACCCTACTGATCTCATATTAACTATATTCTATTATGCAATGAAGCATTTTATTTGAAGCTTAAATACCAAATACTGTTCTCATTTACCTTTTAAGTTCTGAGATAAATGCAAATATATGGTACGTGGGAAATCTGCTAAGTTAACGCAGCTCTAGCGTGGTGGACTTTTTTCTTCTCTACATCATTATTATATTTCTTTATAACATTAAAGAACCTAGATACACCTTTCATATTTTGATAGAAATGTTATGTTCACTCATCTATTATGAATGTTATTAAAATGTTTCACTGTTTTTCGTTATAAAAATGATTTTATTCAATTAATATATGGAATAAAATAATTTACGAGGTTAATCATTCATTGATAATTTGGCTGCAGAAAGTATGTAATAGTGGAATAAGTCAAAATGGGCTCTCCCATGACATTGAAAAGTAAAATATTGTGTTTGTCCGAGCATTGTTTCGTTAACTATTCTTGGAAAACAGTAAGATTCAAATCAAAATTTACACATAGCCACTAAATAATCTCCGGTTACAGAAAGATATCTTTAATTTTTACTTAAGTTGCTTTACCTTCACTGTATTTATCACCTATTTGAACCGTAGCTCATATAAACACTTAGGTAACTTTCAAGGTGTTGACATACTTTCCTGTAGATAATATACGATCTCGTTGGCTCCAGTTATGAACATATGTGGATTTTAAAATATATCTCTGTAAAAATAGTAAGAACTGTTGTACAAATTACATACTTTGACCCATGCTCAATTGTTTTATAAGATTTCGCATAAGAAAAAACAGCTATTTGAGCTTGTTCTCAATATTAAATATTAAAGGAACTCTTTAAATCCTAGTAATCTTTGCTAGATAACAAACATTATTTCTATTCGGAATGCAATTTTATTTCATCACTACCAAACTTCATAAACAGTCTCAACTAAAAATAAAGTATACATTGTTTACCTAACTTGAGTTTAAAAAATATTTAATCTATTAATTAGGTCTCATAACAACAAATGATATCTCCGAAGAACGAACTCTTAACTCCGTGAACGTTCCTTTAATCCTGCTTGGACGTTACCACTTGTCTATAAATTACGTTCATGCCAAGCAGTACAATCAACATGGAGTGTGTTTGTGCATTTATTTGCTATTGAAAGATATTTAATAGATCAATAGAAAAAAAACTTTCTGAAGCTCACCTAAATTGATTTGTTACCAATCAGTCATAGTATCAATAGGCGGTATCCCATTGGGTCTGTCTATACGTGTGGCTATTCAGTCGAATATAATGAAAGTGAGGGAACAATAGAAGTGTCGCTATCAAAGTATTTGGATGCAGCAGAAAGTGTCACGTCAAAGGCTGCTGATTTGACAAAGAATAGAGAATTGTAGAAGCAAGTTTAGCCTGAAAGATATTTTATACAGCTCTCAGCACACTCTCCTCATACAACCTGATTGACAGCCCTAACTCCCTCCATCTATAAAGAATTAGACTCTTACATACCAAAAGTGGTTAACTATAGATAATCTGAAATTGTCACATTTCATTAACGAAGTGGAAATAAAAGAACGCATATACAGTAAGTGGGTCTCTCTTGGGCATCTCTACCTATTCACACTACTGTATAGAATTATTAAGTACTTTTGCAATACTCAATTCATTAACATCAATTCCGAATAGCCAAATTTTAAATTATGCAATAAAGATATGCTTCAAATTGTATAGCAAGGGTCTCCAATAAAAACATTTTGTATGTGTAAACTTTATTGAAACTGCTCTACATGTTTCGTGGCTTATTTTGCCACCTCTTCTGGGGCTATCCTTTTTTCAAAAAAATTTAAAAACATTTTAATAACATTAATTTAACAAATCCTTTAATAATTCTTTTGCAATATATTGTATTAGTAGGTTCCTACATCTATGATATGTTTATTAAATCTAATTATAAATTGCTGCTTACATTTCTAAAGTGCTCGTTTACCTTTTACATTGCGTTGCGACTGTCCTCACAGAGGAGGCATATGATACTAAGAGGTTCCCGAGGTAGTTTAAGTCAGCTGACTAGAGATCGATTATTTACAAGTCAATATTGAACTCGATTATTTCGCGCCATAATATAAAATCGATCAATTTAAAATAAAATGTTATAGAATATATGATTGAGTTATTTAATTTCTGTTTTTTTTTTGTTTACTGCCCTTTTTCTATTTTTTATTATGTGTATGTTCTCTTTTATTTTCCGTTTAGTATTATTTATTTCTTTATCAATTATTTGAACTTTTTCAAAATTGAAAGTGTGTTTCCTGGAGATAGAATGATTCGTCAAAGCAGTTTTATTTTCATTATTGTCTATACTTTTTATGTGTTGCATTAACCTTTTTTTCAGCAGCTGCGAGGATTCACCTATATAAATTCTATTGCAGGTGTTACAGCTAATTTGAAGAATATATAAATATATTGGGTCCAGAATAAGAAGAATAAAGATATGGTTTAAAAAATATTTCGATAAATATTTAATTCTAGTAGTTCAAGTAAATAATAATAAATTCCCTCCAATCATATTTTAATACCATATTTAAATTTTGGGGCTCAGGCTAGCCAAGTGAGTTAGCACGTTGGTCTTAATCTCATATGGTAAACCTAGAGTGGCGAGTTCGTTTCCTACCTAGGCAATAGGAATTTATTTATTGGCGAACTCATTGAATAAAATCCTTATTCTCGCCCTGGCTAGAAAATGGTAGTAACCTGTAGATAATCCATCTAAATTAGCCACAGTAGCATAAAGATCACGTAAATAAATAGCATTTAATTAAATTTATTAAATAACATACTTACTGATATATCAACGATTTTATTCTCAACCCAACAGGTTACCGTGTTATACAGTTTCATTACAACTTATCTATCACAACAACCCTTTAAAATATATCGTAGTTCATTAAAAGGAAGTTGTTAGTGTATTGTACAAGTAATTCTGTAATTTAGATATTTATACATGTTGAACAGTTAATCATTTTGAAAAATGTTATATTTAAATGTTATAAATTTAATTTGCAGTAGATTGGGTCCTGCAAATGCTTCATATAGAACACACTTAAGTTAGATATTTTCAATTCCGCGTTTTCACCCATTAATGGTTACCAATTTATTAATGTTTCTTATTTAGATAATCGATTTTCAACCTATTTATTAGGACTGATGGGAATATGTATTATGTGTATGTGTATGATTTTTTCTTTCTTTATCAAATGATTTTTGATGAACCAAGGCTGAAGATGACATATATATTTATATACACGCCATTGGACATACATATCATGGGAGGTCACTTCTTTTCGATTATTGCATTTTATCTTTTAGATATTTAGCAGGTCTAGATATAATCCATGAAAATGTGGGAACTGATGCTCATTATCATTATTGGTTCTTTTTAGTCAATCAATTTTCTACGTATTTGCCTAATTTACTGAAAGTGACCTATATTTACCAGTGAACTAGTGATTCAGTTACACATTGACACCATTTCTGTCAATTCTAGTTACTTGTAATAAGGATTCAATCTTTTTTCGACAGATTGGCAGTTGGACGCAAGGAAGTCTTTGTGAGGGGCATTAAACCCTATCAATTCCCTTCTAATATTCAATATAAGTGTGAATCAGGTGTCAAAAAATATACTTTGTATAGAAAGAGATATTGAATCTTACAACATTATTTCACCGCCTTTAAGGTGTAAAATCAAAGATTAGACTCAGTTTCCCAGACCCATTTTTACCACATTACCATTATTTAGCATCTTTTAATCTCCATGATGTAATAATTTCATCCATGTCATTTAATAATCGATTCTCTAGCTCCATCCGATAAAATATCAATTTCACAAACAAGGCTGGGTGCCTTCTGTTTTTCTCCATGTGCTCTGGGTCCGAGAAGAAAGGAAGAAGAAATGATTAGGACTGGAAGGCTTAGTCTTAGCAGAGGATGGGAAAGTTATGCAAAAAATACTTATTTATTTTAGTGTTAATAGACACTGAACTCTCGAGAGCTATTTTTTCACTGGTGGTAAGGAGTCCATGGTTCTTTCTTTTCTTAAGTCCTTTTCTTAGGAAATCTCAACGACATTCTTTACCCTTCTGTCATCCTTGCTCATGTTGCTTCTCTCCAATTTTCCTGTATTTCTGATCCTGTAACAAATAACAACTAAGCAAAATATTTTATAATTAATTTGATATATAATATGTATCTCAGTAACTCGTGTACAGATATGTCAAAGCCATAGTTATATTACATTATATAGGCCTCTAATTGTTAAGAATTTACAAGGTTTTTTTTTTTTTATAGAGGGCTATCATCCCTTATTATTTCAGACAGTAGTCCTGATATACTAATGTACTATCTTATGTCCTCTTACCTCTACATTCTTTAAGTAAGTGTGCAACTGTCAGCTCTACTTCACATAAAATACATGTTCCCTTTTATTCGTTTTTCATAAGGTAGCTGATGCGTGGCCAATTCTAAGACGGCTTATCATTACTTCGTCCATCCTTCGTGAAGTATTCCAGGGTGTGACACTACTATTTACAGCGCTGAACTCTCTTGGGCCCGTTGCTTAAGTTTTTTTTTTGCATGATTGATAGCGTCGGCATCGAAACTTCTGAAATTAAGAAGGCGTCTGCTTTTATATTTCCATCTATGTCACAAAGTCCTGGAATCCATAAAAAGTTTACATGAACATTTTTTTCAGTGTAGTTCTGGTAAAAGTACTTTTTCCATCTGGAAAACGTATTCTGAACGCGGTTGATGTAATGAGCTGACGGATTTAAACAAATTGATAAAGTTTTTAGGCGTCCCCTAAATCCAGGAAACACGGATTAAGGTTACCATTTCTCGAGGGCTATAACAATAGAAGTACACCGAAGTGACTTAAGAAAAATCTTTAAATATTAATTGAACTATTAACTACTCAGTGAAAACTGCCGTAAGCAATGGGCATAATTCTGGAATATCGACTTTAAATATATTCATTATTTCTCTAGTATTGATTCATAGCAAAGTCGAAAAAAGTTTAATTTGGTGCAAAACTGTCCAATAATTTATTTTGTCATGCAAGGATTCTTAAAACTTAGAGAAATTCATAGAATAATAACTGCAGTTAAGAGAAATTTGACTCATCTGTGATTTCAACTGTCAAGGCTATCCCTCAATCAACAGTGCCAAATATTATTCTAATTCAACGACAATACGTCAAAGAGATTTAAAAAATATACATTAATTCTCAAATAGACTTCAAGCTACCCTTAGTACAGTGGGCTTACTAATAAGTGACCCAACTGAGTCAAATGCAATCAAATCACATCAATAGGCAGCGATAGGCTTTGGAATATGCAAATGTCTCTAAAGTCTTAACTGTTTGGCCTCTGCTCGAATTTTGTTTACTGATAGATCGTGGAATAATTGGATCAACAGTATGAAAAGTCAACAAAGCCAATATCAGCTGACAGTTCGGAGGGAAAGCATGCAAATTAATACTTAATATTCCAGTAACAGCAATTTTGATTGTCAACACTTAACGAGCTACCGTGTAAGCACTCATTTTCCTTTAGTCACAATTACTTTATTCTAAATCCGGTTTCCTGAAGGCATTGTTAAAGTGATAATACCATCCGTTGAAAGGATTCATTCTTTTGATGTTGAGCGTTTACTGAAATGCTCAATAGTTAGGAATCAGGGCAGAAGCCTTTATTATTGTTATTATTATTTATTAACGTCCACTTTTTGCAACTATGGCTAATTGGGAGGGGTTATGTGCAGGTTACCACACTATTCTTGCCAGGGTGGGACTAAGGATTTTGCTTGTTGAGTTGTTCACAAAACAAATTCCTATTTCCCATGGCGGAAATCGAACTCGCCATTCTAGGTTTACCATGTGAGATTAAGGTCAATTTTTCAGCTCACATGGCTAATATCAGCCCCAGAAGACTATATAAAATATAAATATTTCCACTGAGCTTATTTTATCAAATTTCTATTATTGAGGATAAGTGTTAGAACAGACAATCATTTAATAACTACACAATGTTTTGTTTATTGAGCAAATAAAAATTAACGTATTTGATGAATGAGTATGGTATAGAACGAATAACAATGTTTTAGTCAAGACCGCAAAATTTAACTAATTTAACTAATGGCAGTATGACACTACGTATTTGCTTGTATCTCACACAGTAAAACATCAATGAAATCAATATAACAATATTTAGTATTTAAACTTCGAGTAAATTGGTTCATGACATTACTGCTTATTATTAATTTGGCATGAAATACTATAAAAAAAGATATTTTAATCTTCGTTAATATTCAAAACAGAGGAAAATGTATATAGCAATTATATAGGTAATTAAAATCGCTATAAAATTATTTCTAGGTATTTTGGAATTTCCAAGTGTAAACCCACTCTCCCACTGGTCCAATTTCAGTCATTAACGACTTGACATTTAGTTTTATGTAGAACGTTTAAATGTCAAGTTTGGTAACGAACAAACAAAAATTCCAAACGTCCGATCAAAAAATTGTACAGAACCAATTTTATTGCTATTAAATTTTATGGGGCTCAGGTTAGCCATGCGAGTTAAAGCGTTGACCTTTGTCTCACATGGTAAACCTAGAGTGGCGAGTTCGATTCTTGCCTGGGCAAAGGAAATTATTTAGTGACGAAATTCATTAAATAACGTCCTAAAATCCCACCCTGGCTAGAAAAGGGTGGTAACCTGAAGATAACCCGTCCCGATTAGCCTAAGTTGCAAAAAGTGGACGTTAATAAATAAATAAATAAAGTACAGAACCAATTTTATTGCTATTAAATTTTAATATAACTATTATTATATACATTTATTCTTTATATTTAGTATTAACGGAGATATTTGCATTTTCGGGCTTTAAGTAAACGCCCACTCCTACTCATGTTATATTAACAATAATCTGTTATATTATGAAGCACATTATTTGAAGCCCAAATAAAAATAATGTGCTCATTGAACTTTTACTTACTTTTTTAGTTAACGCAGGCCCTGCGTAACGGACTTTTTAAACTTACCACTCAATAAAGTGAAAACAAAATAAACGTTTTTACAAGCAATTACAACTAAAATGCCCATTATGAATACGAAATTATTTTAAGGCAGAAGTGGGACCTAATTTAGTACAGTATTTTTTTCGGATTAGATTCAAGCCAAAATGTTAATAAGCATATATCCAAGGTGCATTGAATCGTTTGAAAATGAGGCTTAGAAGATTCACAATTGCTTTTAGCAGATTTGTTTAAACAAAAAGGCTGTAACGGAACGAGGTTGAAATTTCTTCTTGCGGGCTGCAATAAGAGGTACTGTCTCACGTCCGGGCCCCAAATCAATCGCTATGGGATTCGCCTGTGCCATTCGTCACCCTGACCACGGGCATCCTCCACACCTGCCCGCATTCTCTCTCTTGTCAGTGACGCAACTTATCGATGGGCTCGCTCAATCTCATGTCAAGCTGAAGAGGTACTCTCCTAGACTGTTGTGTAAGTCTCAAGGAGTGAACTATACTTCAAAAAGAAACTGATTTAGTTATATAGAGGGGATTCATCACAATTACTCAAAGGAAGAATAGGACAACACGTGATAAACGTTCACCATAAAGACAATAACACGCCCCAAGTCGACAACGTGATTAAACACAACCATAACATTGATTTTGAAAACGTGAGTATAATAAAAAAAGAAAAAAATATAAGAAAGAGAATAAACGAGAATATGCACATCATAAAAGTCCGTTACGCAGGGGCTGCGTAAACTAAGCAGATTTCCCATGTGAAGTTTTACAATAGCGAAATCTGCATACTGGTAAAACAATACCACCGTGATTAAATACAAACGGTAATGAGAAATCTTTCAGTTAATTAAAATAAATTCCCAACTGAAACGGCTTCTGAATTGTAAGAATAATTCATATTTTAATAACTCAAATTTTAGTAGTCCAAGAACTCATGAAGGGGGGGGGGAGCGGATGAACAGAACGTATTTGCATAAATCTCACAAAGTAATGAAGGTAAGGTAAGGTTAGAAACGACAGGTAAGGTTAGAAGAAGCTTCCACCTGAGCCGAGTACTGGCGGGAATGGCCGATCTAATCCGAACTATACCCGACCACAGACTTCATAAAAATGCAAATATCTTGGTTAATATTCAAGATAGAGAATAAATGTATATAACAATATTTATAGTAAATTTAATTTGCAATAAGATTGATTCTGTACAATTTTTCGATCCGACGTATAGTAACGGAGATATTTCGAATTTTCGAAAATACTCCCCTCTAAACCCCCCCTCCCACTGGTCCGATTTCAGCCGTTAACGAACTTGATCTGTCTTTTTACATAAAACGACTAAATATCGAGTTTGGTACTGATCAAACAAAAATTGCCACCGCTAGAGCGGTAACAGACAAATATATATATATATATATATATATATATATATATATATATATATATACAGTTTTGAACGGACTTCATTTTCGTCATCTACTAGGTAGGATCGATGGACATTTGAAGAAAAATTTCGAAAATTCCGTCATGAGTACAACCTCAATAGCTGATTTCCCTTAGGGGAAATCTGCTAAAAAATAGGAAGAAGGTGACCAATAAGAAAACAGAATTAAAAAATGTGAATTATATATTTTTTAATTTATTAGAAACTTTAAAGCAATAGTTGGTCAATTATAAATTTCTCGTTTACTATTCAAACTTTTTGGAGGTCAGGTTAGCCAAGCGGGGGTTGTCGCTAATCTCACATTGGAAACCTACAGTGGCGAGTTCGATTCCCGCCTGGGCAATAGGAATTTAATTAGTGGCGGATTTTATTAAATTAAATCTTGAGTCCCACCCTGGCTAGAAATGGCTGGTAACCTGTAGATAACCCAGCCCCAGTTAGCCATAGTAACATAAAGTGGACGTTAATAAATAAATAATAATCTTTAGACTACACTTCATTAGAGATAATCAATATATTTGTATTTTATCAGCTGACTTGACCCGCCATGCTTGAAAAACCATTCTTCGACTATCTGAAGTAATGTAGCCATTAGTTTAGCTTTTTGTAGTAGAATTCCTCCTGGTGAGGCGTCACATGAACGTGAAACTAGTAGAGAAATAAAAATGATTTTTAAAAAAATCATTTGAAGAATTCATAATTTTGTTCACCTTCAGTCATTGGTTAGTTAAATTTCAGAAGAAACACAGTTCTCCAAATACCAATGTCAGCTGACATTGTTGCTAAGCAAAACTCGTAAACTCTAAATCTAAGTCAACTAAATTTCATTTAGGAATAAGAATAGCATTTCTGAAACTAATTTTGGAGGACACAATAATTATGACAGCAAAATAGATTCTGTAGCCATAACTACACCTCTATTGACACTCTTTTATTTAAGCATATCGATAAGAAGTTCAATAATGTTCCACACACCTACGATTTAAATTTAAATTTTATTTATATTTTCAGGTACATGAATCAAACAGAGTCCGCAGTCTCAGACAAAACTTTCAAAACCTATGGAAATGTATGAAGTTTCCTTTAAAAATTAGGAATTTTTTACCCAACATTCACCATTACAGTCTCGTCATTCTTTCTTTCTCACTTGTATTTCTTTCTTAGGAGTAAATGTGCATTCTACATTCATTTATACCATATTAATTAGTCAATTTTCTGAAAATCCTCTTATTAACCCAGTTAGGAGCGTGCATATGTGTGAGGCTTGGAAACGTTTTGCCAAACAATTTTTTAAAGGGCTCACTTTGAGTGCTCTCTAAATCCCCGCAGTATTAGGGCTCTATTTTGTAATATTATAATTTTTTATGAGCTATTAAATGAAACATATTTGGTGTAAAAATATAGGCTTTAGGAGGATGGCACTGCTGAACTATTTGAACTATAACCTGATTATGGTGATGCCAGAGATATATGTAATATTCTAGACAAACGAGGAGTGAATCATTTGGGATGCCGATAAAATGAACTTAATTTCTCTTTGAAGATATCTTCGTTTATTATGGAGCGCTCGCTACGAAACGATGAACAAAATACTAATATATATATATATATATATATATATATATATATATATATATATACTAGCCAATATACCCGGCTTCGCTCGGGAAATCATTTGGGACGGAAATATTTTATTTTGATTTTGGCAATGTTTCTATGTGTAGAATTGCTCTTCCCGTCTAGGCGCACTTTTCCCCGAGGGGGAACCCTTGGGCGACTTATGGGGAAAAAAATTTAGGCTTGAAGAATAAATGAAAATAAGTCTCTAATAATTCCCTCTCCACTGTTTGACACACCGTGAATAATTCAAATCATAATCATAGACAGCATTTATTATAATTAAATATCATCTATAATGTACGTATTACGTATATACGATCTAGCTAATATACCCGGCAATGCCCGGGAAATCGTCGTTGACTGACTAAAGATTGTATTTTTATAGAAAATCGTTGAAAAACCAATTGGAATCGGAATATCACAATTTTTCATTTCAGGCCTCCCTCATAACCCCCACTCCCGTTTGGACCTAAAAGTTTTAATATATCGTATAATCATGGAAGAATTAATACTAATTCACGTTCCGAGTTTTTTTAAGTTCGGTTCAATAGTTAGTGGCCCACAAAATTGTTGGCCCCCGCTCTAGTTTTTAGTGTATATCTCGTTTATACTTTGTTATACGACAGAATTGAATATAATAAAAGCTACTTTAAATAACAAAATAAACAACTTGTGTCATGTGCATATATGCAGAAAAACCAATAGAAAACGAAATACCGCTATTTTTAATTTGAGGCCTCCCTTACTACCCCCCACTCCTACCCGTCCCTAGAAACGTTAGTATAGCTTATTATAATTAAGGCGTTAGTCTAATACGCATACCGAGTTTTATTGAGTTCGGTTTAGTCTTTTGTGCTAAAGAAAATTGTTGACTACCGCTATAATTTTTAGCGTATGACGCCTTTATACTTCAGTATACGATGATAGTGTATATAGCAAAATATTCTCTAAATAACAAAATAAACAACTTTTGTCATGTTCAAGTTTGCCGGAAAACCAATAGGAAACGAAATTCTGCTATTTTTAATTTCAGACCTCCCTTATAACTCCCACTCCTGCCCGTCCCTAGAAATGTTGGTATGGCTTATTAGAATGAAGGTGTTAGTGTTAATACACATACCGAGTTTTATTTAGTTCGGTTTAGTCTTTTGTGCTAAATAAAATTGTTCCCTTCCGCTAAACGTTTTAGCGTATATCTAGTTTATAATTCGGTATACGAAAAAAAACATATATAACAAAAGTTACTCTAAATAACAAAATAAACAACCTTTGTTATGTTTACATTTGACGAAAAACCAATAGGAAACGAAATATCACTATTTTTAATTTCAGGCCTCCCTTATAACCCCCATTCCTGTTCGTCTCAGAGAATATTAAAATAGCCTAAAGTCTAAGTTGGGTTAGTAGTAATATACATACTAAGTTTCATAAAATTCGGTTTTGCCGATTATGCATGAGAAGGTAACAAGCGAACAAACAGACACGAAAGAAACAAAATGCAGATATGGTGTCTATGACATGTGAAACGAAAAGTTATCGTGAAATTTCGAGAAAAAAAATCAATGTACAGACAGAGGTTACAATTTTATATATATATATATATATATATATATATATATATATATATATATATATAAACAAGTGTAAACAAAAAAAACATAGAAACTGATTAAAAACACAAAATACAAGAAAAATACAGTAAAATATAGTAAAAAGAAATGATTATGACATTAGATTAGCTGTTGTCACAAAAATTGATGGTTGATTGTTTACTACTGTTATGCAAAACCTTAGTTTCTAATATAATGGATACCAACTTGCCCTACATCACTCCAATTACCAAAATCTGGCACATTAATCGACTCAGCTACTTGAGACTGCTAAACTATATTCAATCAGACTCTTTTACCCAGAAAAAATGAAATGGCATCATATCTATGGACTGGAAAATGAGTACCTTATTCAGACGTGCTAGCTCAAAACCACATTTTATTTATAATTTGCAAGTAGTCCATATTAATGGAATTTATTTTAGGTTATTAGGAATATTATTGACCATTTTAAAATTATTATTACTAAATATTTCGAAACTTAAGCAAATATTAATGGTATATGTAAGAATTAATTTTTAAGGCCCCCATAGGAACAATATTAGCCTTATGGAGAGTAGAGAATTGAAATATTTGCGTTTCTTCATCAACTTATTCTCGAAATAAAAATTTGCCATCTTAGAGAAAAACTTACTTATACGAAAAATTCTAAAGCAAAATATTTTTTTTTGGTACAGGGCAACTACTTTCGATATATAGGATGTCCAGATTTTAAAAAATAATGTTCTATTTGTCTGAAGGTGTATCAAATGTGTAATATCAATTAATCAGCTTGAGCGTCATCTAGGCTGATGCCTCGTGCCTATGCTGGGGTATAGATTTTATTTCTGAAGATACACTCTCAAATACAATCATTATTATTTACTTAGAAATCATTTCGTGTAGTTTTAAAATTTTGAATTGCATTCATTCTACTGTTATTACTTATGTTTACGGTGAAATTAGGTGAAAATAAATAAATTTAAATAAAATTTTATAAATACATTTATTTATTTTTCCTGATCTGTATATTTGGTTCAAGGAAATAGCTGACAGCTAAATACATTGAATACTTGAGTGTTAAGGAACGAGAATCCCTGTTTCATGGTTCCTTTTCTGTAGCAGAGCGCTGTGGGAGTTATGTTTATTACTTTCCTGGATCCTCGTGCATGAACACGAGGAGATGCTCGAAAGAGAAAACATGGAGAAAGATGCATAGAGAAACTATTCAGGAAAATGCAAACCAAATATTTCCCTACCAGTCTTTTTGCAAAATAAGCAGCTGAGGCCTTAGTTTCATTTATCTGTAAAGCAGTTAGTGTTTTAATTTATAATTTTAATCATTATTTTAATTCATTTCATTGTTGTATTTCTAGAAATATGTGTAATTGCTTAAGATGGATACTTATTGGCTCAATATTAAAGATAATATTTGTCACTCTATCCATGAGGTACTCAAAGTAAATGTAAAGAACCAAACATTTACTTAGCCACCCGATTTTATCAAAGAGGAAGACGATATTATTCTAGTTTCTCCTGCTGGTTGGATGAGTTTATATAGATTACGTACAAAAATTTTTGATAAAATAACTAGTAAACCGTTCTCTTCAAAAATCCATTTATTAAAATAAATTTGGTTTTTTATAGAATTTAACAAAAATGCAATAAATCCTTAAAACTAATTGACCCTTTTTAAAACACAAAAAAGGAGTAAATAAAATAACTCTAGATAAAAAAAATACCTAATAAAAAACATAAAACGAAGAAAAAATGAAATACCAAAAACCGACTTATTGATACAAAACTATTATACATAACTATTACCACAAATCGTATTTTAGAAAATAAATTGAACATATTTCCGTGTAATAGAGTATTTGTAGTTTTTTCACATTGTTATAATATTTATATGTCGCTCCAGAAACTTGTTACATTTTTCTATATAAGACAGACACACTAATAATAAAAAAAGGTCTACGGTTATTTTAGGACCTGGGCTTCATTTTATATTCCTCATGACACCATTATACGTAGTTAACTGCTCTAATTCTGGACCCTAGCTTCCGCAAATCCTCCCTTAGGAAATACGGTTATCCAGGCTTGTGTTGATATCTCCGACTTTTCCCACCTCGTGTACATTTTTAGGGCCACTTTTTGGTTCAGTTCTTTCAACCTGTTCCTCTGGTGAAATTTAATTTTGTTCTTTATTCACAATTGCTTAGTGGAGTATTCTCATGCAATTGGGGCTGATTTTATATAATTGTGTTAATCTATATTAGTTGTTTTATGATACAATTATTGCTTAAATGTAATTAATAACAAGTTTTTGAATTAAAAAAAAATACTTCCTTGGCTAAACGGTAATAAAAATAAAATCATTTAAAGCAACCATAAATAAACAGAAAAAAAATATTAAAATAAATGCAAAATTTTTTTTTTAAGTAAATAAATAAAATTAATAAAGAATGCCACATATTCTGATGATGGAGAAGAAAAACTAAACTTACAGAAAAAAATATAGATCATAAAAATGATGTTTAGATTAAAAAAAGATAATAATTATGACCACACTGGCAATATATTTATAAAGTTGCATTAGATCATTTCGGGATGAAGTATTAATAACATCATAAAACCAGCTATCATTATTTACAAGAAAAATATTGTTCATGAGTTTGGTTCTCAATGCGAAGTAAATTGGGCAATAGATGAATATATGGTATATCCTCTCGCACATTCATATTGTAAAGATTGCATTTTAGTTTCGGGTTTATAGCATAGACAATTTTATTTACTGTTAACTTGATATGGTAATGACCTGAGGTTCTAATTTGTGATATCAATTGATATATTGGAAAAGAGAGTTTTAAATGAAAATAATTTTGAGAAAATCCTGGGACTACCGGCGTATTTTTGTATAGAATACTATGCTCTGATTTGTCTTTGTTCTCTAAATCTCGGGACATTAGCAGATTTCTTTAAAAAAAATGCATTTCCTTTAAGTTTCTCCTTAGTAATAATGAATCCTGATTCAACCATAAATTTTTGAAATTTATAGATTTAAATAATTGTTTTTTTTGTTACTCAGATAAATTTAACATTATTAGACTGCAGTTGGTCAAGAACAACGAGTCGATTATAACGTTGGTGGGATCTACTACTATTAATGGACTGAATTTTGCTACTATTGCCACTATTCATGAATGGTTAACTATAAAAGGTGTTTTGTATTATGAGTTAATCTTTCCGTGGCAAAGATAATTTTTTGGATTTTTTTCTACCAGTCCACGAGGGCAACCCAGGTTTTGAAGAGTGTCCACAATTTACTGTCACTTATAATGACCACTGAAAGAAATCTGTTTTTTTTTATTTTTCTTTATTTGGATCTGATTCTTACAAATTTATATACTCAGTATTTGAAGGAGTAATCATGATTAAAAAAAAGGGGCTGCGTTAACTAAACAGATTTCACACGTGCGTCACGTATTTGCGTTTATCTCTAAACGTAATAGTTCAAGGAGAAAAATATTTTGTATTTAAGCTTCTAATGAAGTGCTTCAAATATAACAGCTTATTGTTAATATGACATGAGTAGGAGTGGTTACTGAAGGGCGAAAGCTAAGAAATGCAAATATCTCGGTAAACAATCAAGATAATGAAAAAAAGAACATAACAAAATTTATAGTACATTCCATTGGTTATAAGATTGGTTCTATGCAGTTTTTCGATCCGACGCATAATTACGCAGATATTAAGAATTTTCAAAATTCTCCTCATCCAGTCCACCCCCTCCCCCTGGTACGATTTTAGCCGTTAACGAATATGACCTTCATTTTTACATAAAACGTTTAAATATCAAGTTTGGTAAAGAAAAAAAATTGCGATCGCTAGAGTGTTAACAGACATCATTTTCGTCTACTCTTGGATAGGATCGATGGGCATTTGAGGAAATGTTTCGTAAATCTGTCATGAGTAGTACCTCAATAGCTGATTTCCTTAGGGGAACCAGCTAAAACGATACGAAACATGTATTAGAACCATATTTTAGTTGTTTTTTAGTGGCCAAAAACCCAATTTTTTTTTAAGAACAAGTTTCTTTTTAAAAAACCATTCAGGCGAATGGAACTAAGCCGGACTGGGAAAGGCAAAGAAAAAGAATTCTGAAAGACCTACATATCTCGCTGTCAATATGGCTGTGGGTGTATATCTTTGAAATCGGTAGGCAAGATTGCCGGGATGAATAGAGCTGACGTCATGACTGACAGGTCCGCTACTCCAGATCCCGCTTGCTTCCCAGCTCAATGTCACGCCCAGCCTACCTCTCTGATCAATCGCTACAATTTTTTCGACCTCCTTGTTCTTCAATGTAGTATAAACCTTTCTTCCTTATTTTCTTTCCTCCCATTTGTATTCGGAATGCCGAAATGTCGCTGCGTTTATTTTAAGCGTAGTACAGTTATGACAATGCGACAGCTTACATTGTAAGATTATGCATTCAAATTGTTCAAGAAATCGTAGAATGGACATCAAATAGAGTCTTATTACTCATAATAATAATGTGATTGACAGATATAATTGATAAATATTAAGTTATTGTTGCTCCTCAAAATATTTATTTTTAAAATATGCCCAGCTACTTCATGTTTATTTGTTTATTTATTTATTAAGGAGCATTCGCTGCGAGGCGACATTGCTCATCAAAAAGCAATGAATATAAAAAAAAAATAAAAAACGAAAACAGTAACAGAAAATAATTAAACAATACAATTAGAACAGAACAAACCAAGAACGCAACCAAAAAACAAAACGCAACCAAAGACAGAAAACAAAACAAAAGAAAAATGAATCGACAAATTAAGAAAAAACTATTAAACGACACGTTAAATTCAAAAACAAAAAAAATACCTTTTAAAGAAACTAGTAATAAAATATAATGGGCATCTAAATGGAATAAAATAAATTTAAAATAATTGAGCTTAAAATAAAATGTTTATTTTTACAGCCAAAAATTTAATAAAAATAAAAATGTAAAACTTAAATTCGAATTCATTAAATAACATCCTGAATCCCACCCTGGCTAGAAAAGGGTGGTAACCTCTAGATAACCCGTCCCAATTAGCCTTAGTTGCAAAAGGTGGACGTTAATAAATAATAATAATAAAACTTAAATTAAAAATATATCAGATTTTTGAGTAGATGTGTATAGTCTTTAAATGTTTGAGAATAGTATCTATGTATGGACTCCCCTTTGTCAGTAGGTCGTGTAAATTGTGTGGTATTTGTAAGTAATTGCGTTCTCTGCAGTCAGTCAGTATATGTTTAACTGTCAGAGCTACATTACAGCATCCACAAGTCGGTTTATCTTGTTTGCTCATCAAGTATGAGTGTGTTAGTAGAGTGTGTCCAATTCGTAATCGTGTGTTATTTGTATCAGGGCAACTATTTTATATCAGAACAAGTGACACATGGTGGTTAATAACTTAGAATATGCTTTCATTTATAATTTAGGCTTGACTACAACTGCGTGAAAAATATTTCTCTCCAATAGGCTAATTGAACTAAGTCTGAACTGTACTGAATATGTCCTATTCATCCAGTTTCTAATGTTTTTCATACTTTTTCGACATTGTTGATTGACGTACTCAATATTTACAGAATACAACAAATACAGAAAAAAAAATCTAAAGTAATTTAAATTGTTCTAAGAATATTTATAAAAGGGAAGCTATGAAAATGAATCTAACTTTTTACTCAAAGGACAAATCCTACTCACTCTCTAACCAAAAATTACCATTAAAATAATTGTAGCTTAAATTAAGTTATTGGTCGGCCCGAAATAATAGGAAAAATTCTTATTAAAACAGTTTCAAAATAAGCGAAAGAAAAAAAGGTTAAATACAATGAAGAAAGTAAAACCTTTAAAAAACAAAGAGAAACAGAGCTTTGCATTTTTCTATGTTACGTACCTAATGTAAAAATTACAAGAAAGAGTAATCATTTTTATTTTTTTAATTTTAAATATTTTTAATAAAACCTAAAATATATTTTCTTAAGGCCATCTAAATAAATATAATTGGTTACAGGCCTGCTGGAAAGTTAACTATGCAAGTGGGATATGCGTGTGTTTGTGTGTGTGTGTGTGTGTGTGTGTGTGTGTGTGTGTGTGTGTGTGAGTGTGTGTGTGAGTGTGTGAGTGTGTGTGTGTATGTGTGTGTGTGTGTATAAATGTGTGGAGTAGATAGATAAACTGTCTTTGTACATTAGTAATTTCTCTTTGAAGAACGTTGAGCTTAAAATTTTGCTTATTAAACTTTCTCATCCATATTCAGTCTCAGATAAAACTTTCAAAAGCTATGTAAATGAACAAAGTTTCCTTTAAAAATTTAGTAACCTAATTTTTAATAGTTCATTGTTACCGACAAGCACCATTACAGTCTCGCCATTGTGTCCTTCCGTCCTTCTTGCTTTTATATTATAGCTAGCTAAGGTACCCGGCTTCGCCCGTGAAATCATTTGAGGCTGAATGATGATGGTATTTTTTTGGGCTTTACTTTGTACAATATTTTTACATTTTCCCGTCTCAATGCTTAGGAATTTCACCCGAGTCCGGCGTGCTGGGGATATGTTAATAATAAAAGTATTTGTTATGTACTAAATTCTACAAAATACACAATATTTTTATATTTCCCGTTTCCAGTGCATGTATCTTTTTTTATATATAACATACTCATTGATAATCGTATTAAACATGTTATTCATAATAATAGAAAGAATTCTCCATTCCGAACAATCTATGAATAAACGTTCATTTCATAAAAAGTGGTCCAAAACACTACTTGGAAGGAAGCTTTTTTATATACGTAATAACCACTATTAAAAATACTCTTTTGTATATTTGGAAAGTGAACTGTATATTCTCAATGGTTCATAGCATGTTCTTGGAGAGAGAGAAAAAGACGTCCAATTCTTCCCAATTTTTTTTTAAATTTTTTTATTTTGTGAAGAATTGGACGTCTTTTTCTCTCTCCAAGTAAAAATATTCTTCACTTCCAGCAACACTGCTGTGGCATAGCATGTTCAGTAAAGTATAATATATATTAACGGTGCAGAGTTAATAAATTCCAGAATTAACTGGGTATCCTCTCCAGCGATTATCTTTAAAGTATGTATTTGTGAGACTTAAAAAATTCACTTTTCTGAGAAAAACTCCACATTACTATAAGTATACCCGTAAGCATCAAATCCAATGTAACAATGTGAGGTCGGAAGGGGTGGGCCAGAAGTGATTATAACATATTTGTGCTTCCCAACATAATACGTCTAGTTGTATAATATTTCACCAAAGTTAGCATTCGATTTACCCATTTACTCTATTTTCGCGCCTATGGGCATGTCATTGGCAATATCACAATTAATTACATCAGTAAATTGTGCCCAAAATAGTTCTTTCTGCCAGAGTTTTGCCCTATCTGGCAGAAGAGCATTTTGATAATAAACATCTGGCTTCGAATAATGCTTCAAAGAGGCAACGTGGAAGGTTTGAGTGGTTTTCTACTTTAGGTACGCCAGTTACTTTTGATGAAGATCAGTGATTTATTTTAAAGCTATGTAATTATCGTAGCATAACATACGTTGTTTATTTAAGAAAAAAAATCAACTTGTAAATAACCTTAATTACCAAAACAAACAGTTAAGCTCCTATAGCTATCCTAAAATTCCGCCGATAATCAGTTCGACCATTTCCGTAACTGTTCGGCTATTGTGAAATTGGTTTAGAGACTCGTGTAAGCTTTTACTTTGTGAGATATATGTAAATACATTCTGTTGACCCTCTCGACTTTAGTTCTTGGACTACAAAAATTGGAGTTATTAAAGTATAAATTGTTCTGATTCATTATAAATTATAGTACTAGACGTTATATAGTAAATAGTTTACAATAAAGTTAATGTGTTATATTCAGATATATATCAGTAATTGGTTTTCATTCCGGTGAAGAATACGTCTATCTATCTGTTCAGTTCTGAGTGGCTGGCAGACCTGTTTGTTTACAATTCAGAAGCCGTTTCCGTTGGGAGCTTATTAAAATTAAATAATAGATTTCTTATTACCGTTTGTATTTACTCACAGTGTTGTTAAGTGATACGAGTATGCACATTTCCCTTAATGTAAAACTTCAGGTGGGAAATCATCTTAGTTTACGCAGCCCATGCGGATGAATTGTTTTTTTTTATTTTAGTAGAAAATATGTATTTTTTCTATTATTAAACTTGTAGGAATATATTCATATTATCTCATATGCGTACAATTTCTTGTAAGGCGCCCCCAAGCTGTGTGCCAGAAGTGCCAAATTAACTAGGGGACAAGTTGTTCAGGATTGAAAGGTACTAGGATGGGAATTTCCAGGGCAAGAGAGATGTGCCACCTTCAGTCAATTCTACTGCCAAAGTTCGGACTATACAGCTCCCAAACCACTCCACTAACTCTCTGTCTGCCTCTCCACTCGGCTGACACCTCCTCGAATAAGCCAGTACATATCTGGATTTGTCGCCGTAATACACAAAGCATTTTTAGCGATTTTTTTCTAGCACAGAATCACCCACCCTTACTTAAGTAATGTGATATGTTCCATGAATTGTTGTAAAATGTCAATTATTTAAAAGTCTTTAAATGAATATTAAAACTTAATCACTTAATAATTTAGAATTGTTGAACTGATTCCTTTTTTAAAGTAATAAACTGCTAATAAATTTCTATTTTTAGATAAATATTGGTTTTTTGATTACAAATATACCCATATTTGTATACTGTCCGTACTGAAACAGCACCATGGATTAAAAAATAATAATCTTCTCTTACTTCACATAACAATACGTTTCGGTAATCTTTAATTATTCTTCAGACATGTTAGATATGAAATCAGCAACTTCTCTTTGTAAAGATGAGCTAAATTATACTACAATAGTCAAAAAACCAACAATTATTTAAAAATAGAATATTTCTAAAAAAATCGAAATTTATTAACAGATTATTACATTAAAAAAGGAAACAGTTCAACAACTCTAAATTGTTAAGTGATAAAGTTTTAATATTCATTTAAAGACCTTTAAATAATAGATATTTTACAATTATTCCTGGAACATATCACATTACTTAAGGATCATCTAGATGATACTTTAGTTTCAAAAATGGTTACTAAAATGATCTCAACAATATATTATATTTTAAAAACAAGGCGTCAAGTTTATTTGTTTGATTGTGTACCAGAAATATTATACTATAAGATGCTCAGAGATTTTATGACATTAAAATCTTCTTTCATGTTAAGAGCACAATGCGAAACCAATAATTGTTAATAATTCATAATTTTATAGCGAATGCAACTATGCATGCATATATATATATATATATATATATATATATGTGTGTGTGTGTGTGTGTGTGTGTGTGTGTGTGTGTGTGTGTGTCTATTCACACACATAAACACTTATCAAAATTAATTTAAATCAGATGAACATGAAAACAAATGAAATCATCCAGGAAGTGGTTGATACTACTATTAAACATTATTATCATCTTCTTTATTATAATTTAATATACAATTAAAATGATAATTTTATTATATCCTGCTATGCCATTAAAATGATGAATATTATGAAAGTATAATGCTTCTGGTGCAATACGTACAACGAATCTGTCGACCACCCATTTTCGTCCCCTATTATTATTATTTATTAACGTCCACTTCCTGCTAAAATGGCTAATCGGAAGGGTTATCCACGGATTACCACCCTTTTCTAGTCAGAGTGGGACTATGGATTTTATTTATTGATTTCATCACTAAATAAATTCCTATTGCCCAGGCGGGAATAATACTCGCAACTCTAGGTTTACCTCGTGAGGCTAACATCGACGCTATATGGCTAACGAGTCTCCGGTATAATATAATCACTATACTTTTTTTTAATTGTTTAAGTGTAAACATAAATTGCCTATTTACCGATAATAACCTCTTAATAGCAAAAATATTTTATTTGAGCATAAGAACGAGTAATCTTATTTAAGACGGTATAACTTGAAGATAAGCTCCTCTTCAAACCTCCGTGACATCAAGCGTAGAGTTTGTGTTATTTCAAGCGTACTCACCTGGAATGGAAATAGATCCGGGGTCGTAGTCCTGAAGGCTCAAACTTTTTTCCATACATAAAAAATAACATTTTACGGAACTCATTAAATAAAAACCTCCCATTTTCAGTGTCTTATCAAAAACTAGTGATAAGGATGGACTGAATGAAATTATATTTATCATTGGCCAGGAAAAAATGTTAATACCACCACTAAATTTATCTCTCCCATACAGAGCTTGAGAGAGAGAGAGAGAGAGAGAGAGAGAGAGAGAGAGAGAGAGGAGAGAAAGAGAGACCCGTTGTATCAACATTTCACGTCGTGTAAAAGAAGAAATATAAAATATTTTATTCAATTGGATACAGAATACATTTCTTTTACATTGTGTAATAAAAAAAATTGTTTCATACCACAGAAGAGAAAAATATTTATATACTAAAATACTCAATAAAAGTCCGTCTCGTGGGGGCTGTTTAAACTAAGCAGATTTCCTGGAATGAACAGCTGATGATATCACGGATAATTGTTTTCTCAAAGTTTATTTTCATTTTCCTCCAGTTGACTGTGTGATATGATAAATTTAATTTGTTTTAATTTTGTAAATGTAGGATATGAAAAAGGGAATAGATTCTTCTAAATTTTGGTAAAAATGTTGTTTAATTTTTATCATCCTTTGATCGATCATCATAAATATTTGTGCCCAGAAGCATATTCCGCTTATATTTTATGTATACCATATATATTTATTAATTTCTTTCTAAGAATTTGCTTGTTTGAGTTTTAGTATTTTGAGTGATGTTGTTTGTTAACACAAGAACATTTCCGATTTAGGAATCATCAAACAGTTACTTTGATGACATATAATACATTGGTCGTTAAAATGACTTAAATTCAATCGCTATACTCTCTAAAAACTATTAATTTAGTAATTATTTATAATAAATTAATTTAAAAATTACTTATTAACGTCCAATTTTTGCAACTAAGGCTAATTGGGACGGGTTATCTACAGTTTACCGCCCTTTTCTAGCCAGGGTGGCACTCACGATTTTATTTAATGAATTCCGTCACTAAATAAATTCCTTTATCCAGGTGGGAATCGGACTCGCCACTCTAGGTTTACTATTTGAGATTAAAGGCAACGCTTTAACTCGCATGGCTAGTTAATAATTAATTTTATTAACAATCTTAATAACACTCTAAATGTACACATGCATTTTTAGTTCGACATGCTTTGTTATTAGTCATAAATTTATTAATAAAGTCCATTACGCTACGTAAACTAAACAGATTTCCCACGTGAAGTTATACAATAGAGAAATCTCTATAGGAGAACCGAATAGTTACGGCAATGGGCCGAACTAGTTTTTGGCGGGAAGAACGTTCAGTTGTCCGTTACGGCCCAAATTTTATAAAAACGCAAATATTCAAGATAGAGAAGAAATGTATAGAACAATATTTATAGTAAATTTAATTTACAATAAGATTGGTTCTATACAAGTTTTTGATCCGACGTATGGTAACGGAGATATTTCGAATTATCGAAAATCCCCCCTCTAACCCCCCCCCTCCCATTGGTCCGATTTCAGCCATTAACGAACTTATCTGTTTTTTTGCATAAAACGTTTAAATATCAAGTTTGGTAACGATCAAACAAACATTGCGACCGCTAGAGCGTTAACAGACAAATATATCGATATATTATATATATATATATATATATATATATATATATATATATATATATATATATAAAATTTTGATCGGACCTCATTTTCGTCATCTCCTGGGTAGGATCGATGGACATTTGAAGAAAATTTTTGAAAATCGCGTCATGAGTACGACCTCAATAGCTGATTTCTCTTAAGGGAAATCTGCTAAAATGGGAAATGCTTTAATATAAATGACTAGAAACTTGTCTCATCATATCCTGATCATAAATTATTTTGCGGCCTATGTTGATGTCAAATATATTGGAGTTTTATTTTACACTTACACATTTATTATAGTATTCATCTTGTGTACAAAAACGTCCTTCAGACATAAAGTCCATTCATTTTTGTTTACACAAAGAATATTTCTTTTAGAAATAATAAACTCAGGCAATGCTTTAATGATTATCACCTCTGCTACGCATTTCACGTATTCGCTATTGCGAGTTTGAAGCATATTCTTATAAATAATTTTAAGACAATGTGTTATATTATTTCTGTAAAATAAGTTCATATTTAGTTTCACAAACAAAAGGATTTGATATGTGGTTTCCTATTGTCTCTTACATGACATTTTCTAACAATGCATGAGACACCACAGTATTGTGGAGATGTTTATTCCAAACTAAACTTCTTTGCGCGGATATCCGTAGCTAGTATAATTAAATTAATGATAGACATGAGCCTAGCTGATCTAAATGAATAACATCAACACACTATTTTCGATTTAATCCGAGCGGAATGTATCGGTGAAACTGGATTCCATGAATGGAATAGAATATCATCAGCTTTTGCAGCTTGTTAAATTTACTCACTGAAGGATGTGGAAAAAGCGCACACGGATTTTCCGGAAACCATTATACTTTATGGAACACATTTATTGTGATTTACAGTTAACTAAAGTTCTACTATTCAACATGATAACATTTTCGTGACATCAAGTCTATAATTATTAGTTTATTTATTATTGAAGATGCCGTTACAATGTTGATTCATCTTAAAACAAAAAAAAATTAAAGCAAAAATAAATTCATAAATTTACAACAAAAGAAAAAAAAACAATAAGTAAGTAGAACCATAAAGGGGATAAATTGCATAAGCTATATTATGTTATGTATTATTATGTTTTATTTCCCAATAATACATAACGTAATACTGTATCCTCATAATAAAAACTTACATAAATAAGATTTAGATGCAGTCAAATCATTGATAAACTATGCAGTCACTGAGACTTGCTCAAAAATCTGAGTTTCTACCCACTCACATATACACAAACTCACACACACACATCAAATAACCCATTTTTTCTTAAATACCGTTATTACTTATGCAGTCAGTTAATATGTGTTTTACAATCAGCGTGCTATTGCAGCATCGACGTGTAGGTTCGTTATCCAGAGAAAAGGAAAACTTCTAAGTAACCCTGAGCCCATTATTTTGTTTTCTTTTTCTACTGGCTTCGAGGAGGATCGTAGGACAATTAGCAAAATTAAACTGTTCATCTAACTAGGCTACTACCACAGAAATCACCAGTAATACTGAATTTTCACCAAATGAACTAGAATAAAATCACGGCAACAAGCTAAGAACAATTACAAAAGTTATTTCAGTTTGGCCATCTAGCTTTTCCTCTTCATGACAGCGGGAAGGGGTCATTCAAGCCAGACTTTGACTATGACAATCAAGAATAGCAAATACATTCTAAATCTCAAAACTATGCTATACATTTCTATCGTTGGCTAACCTGAGCGACTAATGTTTATTTTTTTCACCCTCAAATACTACTGTTTTCTTAAACTATTATAATGAAATTTAATATTTTTATTTATTTACTATTTTCTTTATATAATGCATTGATGGCTTTTAATCCCAGTAAATTAAATTACTTTCGGTCATCAAGACTGTTGCTAATCTATAACACCTGTAAAATCTCATCTGTATAAACTGATGAGAATGGCAATCGCCATAGCTCCGAGGAAACTACTTAGTTGCAAAAGAATAAATAAATGAAAACCACTAATTCCTCTTATTCCATGATCTATATTCTTGAACGTTTCAAAATAGTTAAGTGCCTTAGGAATTTCGGCATTGGGAAAAGAGCTGAGAGATTGTGAGGTCATTGTATCCGTTTTAAGTAGGACGAGGCGCGTCCAAGTTATCTGGTGTAGAGATGAGAAGAGAAGATGTAACACAATAGCTGTCGGAAGTGAACCATCTTGTCACGAGATAATGACATATTCTTCTTCTTCATATGTTCCCCAGGGAAGCTCGGCTCCTATATGACTCTATCCAGAGAGGAGTTAAGGCACTTGATTATTAACTTGAGAGACGATGATATATATATATATATATATATATATATATATATACTAGCAGACCCGTCAGACGTTGTCCTGCATGATATTTCAAGCGATTAGGATATCAAATATAATAAAATGTTTAAAACAAAAGCTACTTTTAATAACACAAAAAAACAACTTTTGTTATGTGCACGTTTGCCTAAAAACAAATAGAAAATGAAGGCCTCCCTTATTAACCCCAGTCCCGTTCGAACCTAAAAAAATTAATAAAGCTTTTAATCATGGAAGAATTAATGCTAATTTACATATAGAGTTTTGTTAAGTTCGGTTCAATCGTTAGCGCCCAAATAAAACAATAGAAAACGAAATATCGCTATTTTTAATTTTAGGCCTCCCTTACAACCTCACTCCTGCTCCATCTGCCGGGCTAATTTGAGAATCTAAACCATCCAGGGCATCACTCAAACGCATACAAAAAAATTCATTTAAATCGGTCAAACCGTTTAGAAGGAGTTTAGCGACATACACACGCACAATAGAATTATATATATATATATATATATATATATATATATATATATATTGGCACATATAAAACGTATAGATTATATTAAATATTTATACTTATATAAAACGAATTTATCGTAATTTAAAACTGCTTGTCTTGTGTTAAATTCTTTAAAAAGTTAAATTCTTCATTAGCACGGTATAAATATCAAATGAGCTTTGACAGACTTAAAAACCTCAAAGTAAAGTAAGTCTGGTTATCAAGAACACAATTTCGTGGCTCCTCACATTACATTTTAGTGCTCTCAGTACTTTACATACATCTTCAAAGCTACTAACAATAAAAACTTCACTGAATAAGGACTACAATATTTTGATCAAAAAGTTAAAAATTTACAATAGTCATGCATAAAAACTATAAATACAACCTTAAAAAATACCATATTTAAGATTAAAACATTTAATTAAATAAGAATAAATCGCAATTTCTTTAAGAGTAAAAGAGATAAAAATTTACCCTCCTGCCTAGAAAGATGCTACTAGGCCAAACACAACTGATGCATTAAAGTTGAAGGGAACCGTCCAAGCCCCTAGAGAGGGGGCAGAAGTATGTCTAGACATGAGGGATGCGTTTGTATCCATCTGGACTTTTGCTCTCGAATTTCATTTCTATAGATTTTACCATCTCCATCAATTGACATCTGACATCACAGTGAAGGAATTTGATCAGGTGGTTTTCAGCTTGATAGTTAAGACATCAACAGTGAGAATAAAACTCTGAACCTGATCTCATATGCTCTTTAGCACTAACACCCAACTTCCTCTCTGTTCTCACGATTTTAGAGTTCCAAATAACAACCCTAATACCTCACCAAAATACCTCAACTCTCAGTTCCTGTGTGCGCATCCTACAATTTAGCGTGGAAACTCCGGCCTCTCTCCTGAAAACCTAATTCGTCATCGTCACCAACAGCAGAAATAAATAAAATAAGTCTAATGGATAAGTAAATATAGACTTTTACATTTATAAAAAATGAAATGAAATGTTGTTATTTCCATTAAATGTTATCATAACATAATAGGATACGTCATTTGTTGTTCTATAAACAATGTTCTATTATTATGTCAATTAAATTCGTTACGAATTATTGGAATTACATTTATACTTATGTAATACATTCACTAAAAAACAATAGTTCAAATTCTAAGAATACATAGTAAAAAAATCATCAATTTAAATAATTATATACAACAAATTAGTTTCATTAACAATCTCAATACAACTCTAAATATGTACAATTTATTTTACAACTCTAAAATATACATTATTTTAATTGTTGGCATGCAAATTTATTAAAGGATTATAAAGGAGCTTTATAAATGATGAAAAACTTGTCCCATCTTATAGAGACAATGTACCTGATGACAAATTATTTTAGACCGATATTTATAACAACTATTAAGTAGTTTTAGCAGATTTCCCTTAAGGGAAATCAGCTATTGAGGTTGTACTCATGACGGAATTTTCGAAATTTTTCTTCAAATGTCCATCGATCCTACCTAGAAGATGACGAAAATGAGGTCCGTTCAAAACTGTATATATATATATATCTATATATATATATATATATATATATATATATATCTATATATATATATATATATATATATATATATATATATATATATATATATATATTTGTCTGTTACCGCTCTAGCGGTCGCAATTTTTGTTTGATCGTTACCAAACTCGACATTTAGTCGTTTTATGTCAATAGAAAGATCAAGTTCGTTAACGGCTGAAATCGGACCACGGGGAGGGGGGTTTAGAGGGGAGGATTTCCGAAAATTCGAAATATCTCCGTTACTATTCGTCGGATCGAACAATTTTTCAGAATCAATCTTATTGCAAATTAAATTTACTATAAATATTGTTCTATACATTTATTCTGTATCTTGAATATTAACCGAGATATTTGCATTTGTATTCTGCGTGTGGTACCAGTAGACTATGTTCGGACTTTCCGCCGAGAGCTCTGGCGGCCTTTTCCATAACTATCCGTCCCTCGTGAATAGGTTTAGAGGTTAGGTTAACTGTGTTTCGGGGCTAGAAACTACTGGGTTATTACGCCCTAAATAATGTTTTAGGTTTAGAGGTTTCTTTCTATTACAGTTGTTATTAGGCAGATTTCTCTATTGTAAAACTTCACGTGGGAAATCTGCTTAGTTTACGCAGCCCCTGCGTGACGGACTTTTATTTAATAATTGAACATTTTTGAGAGTATTCATCCTGTAGGAAAGAACATCGGTCATACATGAAATTCTTTAGTTTATTTTTAAACAAAGAATATTTTTTAATAGATTTGATTCATTTGGGCAGAGCGTTAAAGAGTTTACTCCTGAAAATGGTACCCTTTTCTGGAAATATTTATGTTTGTGGTTGAGGGATTGGAGAATATTCCTCAATCTTGTTTTATGATTATGTGTTATGCTATTTATGAAAAACAAGTTCATGCTTTGTTTCACAAACAATATAGTATGGTACTACAGTTTGAATGTATAATACATCCACTAGTTATATTCATGGAGTTTTTCGAAGGCTATTTCCTTTATGAGTTTATCCATTTCTTTTTGGTATGAAATTGAACACCTTACTTTCACACACGATGAAACCAAAATGCAAATTAAAAATCGAATTACAAAAGCTTGTCCCGTGGAAATATGTCCCTAGATACTGGTTACACTACATCAATTAATGACTCAAGTTCGGGAAGTTGGCCAATTATTTGTCGTACAATGGTCGTGAGGCAAACATTTGGCTGACAACAAATTTTTGTGGTCCTTCAAAATATTATTTATTTGAACCCATCAAAATCAAATCATCCGGTCTCAAAGATACGTTAGTGGGATGAAATTAGCAAGTTTTTTTTATTTGAGGCCAAGATTTCTTATACTTCGGTCGACCAGCGTTGCGGACCGTTAAGCCACGCGAGGTGGTACTGACACGGTTCCCCTCCTGCTGAACTGTGAGATCCATTTTGACGGGTTTTTGTGAAGTATTAGGGTGATTTGGAACTCTAAAAGGTAGGTTACCCGGCGACGGCCGGTGCCGGGTGGGACTGTAAAGATAGGAGAAAACGAAATAAGAGAGGAAAGAGATAGAAGGAGAGTAGTTAAGAAAGAAAGAATAAAGAGGGCCAAAAGCAAACAAAAAGCTTAAACCTAGGATTTGAAATTATCCAGCAAACAGAGAGACGGGCTGACTGAGTTTAGCTGTCGAGACCTATCAGCTCAAATATATTATAACTTGGGGAATTTAATAAATAGCACTTTGTCGATCGGAATACTTTTGTTGATATGGCTACGCATTGTACGTATTCTATGAATAATAACTACTTTGCCAAGAGTGTAAGAAGCTCATCCCTATTTGTGGAAACAAACTTCCACAAATAGATTATAGGTATGCACAGTTGTCCTCATCGTCTTTTGTGTCATGGATTTAGCTCTGAAATAGTTCATCTCTAGCCCTGTATAGCTCTCATTTAAATTGAAAAAAGAAATAATGTGTTATGCATGTTTTCATTTAAGTTTGCTGCCCATGCGCCTTTTTTCATCCATTCTAATAAAATAAAGAGAATAAAGTAATGCTATACAGCGGAATGCAATAAATTCTGACAAAAAGAAATTATTCTAGGAACGAAAAAGAAATAAATGAATGAATTCAAAGCGAGCGGTGTTCGAGTATACACACTAAATAAACAGAGGATGGTTATGGCTAAAACAAAGTCCCCATGTCCTCTTGTTTCATTTTATTTAATTACTATAACGAGCATAAATAATAAATTTGCCACAATATTGTATTTGAATTTATTCTTTGTTTTAGATACATTTCATTTGTCGTCAGTGATTTGATGGAATTCGCGTAGAGAATATATTTTCAGTGCAGGATTTCCATAAAGGGAAATCAGGTATTGAAGTTGTACTCACGACCCAATTTTCGATAAATTTCTTCAAATACCAATCGATCCTGCCTAAGTTTGTAGCTTACTAGTAATGTACCTGGCATCGCTCGGGAAATCATTAGAGGCATAATGATGACAATATTTTTCTTTACCCATTTCCGTGTTTAGGTCATATACCTGAATTTATGTCCATTAAACCGACCTTTTTTTTATAAGCCTAAAGCCCCAATCTAATTAGTATATTAATGAACAACATCAAGAGTAAATATATTTATTTATGAATGGAAGAAATATTGAATCAAGGGGAAAATAAAATATTCATATAACATACTTCAAATAATGGTCAACTGCTAAATAACTATTCTGGAAAGTCAGTAACGCAGGGACTGCGTAAACTTATCAGATTTCCCTACCTGTCGGACATTCTACCCTACTACTTCTAGTACATTTTCAGCCGTTAACAAACTTTATCTTCCTTTTTACATGCCATACAAATTACGACCGCTAGAGCAGTACATCTATATATATATATAGACAATTCACCTTCCCCATCTCCTACGTATGATTGATGAATAATGAAAGAAACTTTATGAATATAGCATCATGAGTGCAACCTGAATAGCTTGTTTCACTATATGTACTGCCTCTTCCAAAACGTTCACTTTCGCTTCAGACCGTTGGAAATAGCTTTAAAACGATTATAATAGGAATTAAATAGTACACAAAATGAAATGTGTAGCCTTCTCACAGCAGACTTCAATGGGTCGACCCTCCACCAATTTTGGATGGAATTTTCATTCCTGGTTCTCATGGATTTATTGTAGGTCACTCATGCAAACAACAATGGTAAATGTCTTCATGTCACCGTGAGCGTTCTCCTTCCCTTCTTTGTTTCGTTTTGTTGTTTGTTCTCGCCAGACGTAGGTACGGTATTGTAGATCAGAGAATACACCTCGCGCCCCGCGGTGACCAGAACTGTGTGTGTGTGTTTTCATAGTTCAATGTGTTTGTGTGGGTTCAATGCTCTTCGTGTGGCTCTTGAGTCCAAAATAAGTCCTGTTAGTAGGCATTTATACATATCTAATTATGTCACCGCATTTGTCACGACTTGCCAGATTACTTACAAACATAAAAAACATTATTATTACTAAGGTGTAACTAATGAATGTATTTAATCAGTTGAATCCAAAATCCGTAAATTCCTTTCTATTTGTATCCTAATCATAAAGGGTGTGTTTGAAACGAAAACCTGCGGAAATATAAAACCTACACATAAAAGTGTAACGAGCAGTAACGTAATTACACGTTGAGATGACGTAATTAAATTGCGTGTACAAACAAAAAAGGAAAAAAGTAGTAAAATATAATTCCGAATGGTTTGAGAGTATAAAATCAGATTTAGGTATTTTGGCAGAGAGTTGAAAACGTTTTGATAGGAAATGGAGGCGGTGCGGGGAAGTGGAAATGGGGAGGTGCGGTTTGGGCGGGAGAGGGCCATTTGCCGCCAAAACGAGATATATGGAGCTTTGATTGGTTCTAATGGATGCCTATGCTAGGCCATGCTTCACCAACCTTCTACTCGAGCCTCTGTCATTCTGATGATCCCCATCTCTGACGGATTTAAAGCCGGACTCAATGCCAAGGCATACTCCTAAAGTATATATCTCAATAAAGAAAAAAATAAAAAAACTTTAAAAAATTCTTATTTTCATCACCAAAACTAGTAATCACTTTTGCCTACTTTTCTTAAAAAACTAAAAGGACTTTGGACATTATCTTGTTCTTGTGTTACCATGAAATAAAATACAAATTTATTCTCAGTATTATTTTAAAACAACCATTATTATTTGATTTTCAGGTTCTTGGCATCTCAGTAATATCTATACATTTATTTTCAAAATTCATTTAATTATTCCAGTCATCATTCTACGTGTTTTGTGTCATTCACTGCAGGACACAGTACAGGGGCTCTAACCAACACTCTCAATGTTAATACAATTTTAAACTTATTAAATAATTTTATGGCAAAGGCGTAATAAAGTAAACACAAAACAAAAAAAAACCGTCTTTATTATGGCCTACATCTAATCCTAGTTGCTTTTTTTTAATGTTTTTAAACTTTTTTATAATTATGGAGTAAAAGCTCTCTTTTATTTTCTTCTTTCTTTTCCCAAAAACTTTAACAGTATCAAAAACAAACCAGTTGTTAAGGTTAATTCTATAATATGTTATAATATGTTTATTTTCATTGTTTACTATACGAATGAATCCCCCACTCCATAGTTCATATATTTCTTAATAAATAAGTTTTTACAATTCATACATTGTATTTCATATTTAATAGACTTGGTTTGTTAACATTGTCTTCTATTCTGCTTAAGCTAGTTTATATTTTATTTGACTATTATTTACAGCCCATTTTACATGATTTATTGGGTACTTTTTTTTAATCCACTAGACATAATTGAGTTCTATTTAAATGATTACAATTTTACGTTGTCCGAATAAAAAACAATGAATTACTAAAACACCTGAATATTTACGTTAAAAATTTTTGATTTTTTGATGAAATCTCTGAAAATTGCTGCTGAAAGTAGTCATTAGAGTGCTTAAGTAAAATATTTTAAATTGAAATTGTGGATAAAACTACAATTACTCAACAAAAAAAAATGTCATGTTTGAGAGTGGAAGACATCAAATCTTGGCATCCATTTTATTGTTAAATACTAAGGGAAACAAAAAATGCACATGTTTCTTTATTTTTTGAGTAGCTTTCAAAAATGTATTAAAAATGTGGGGCAAAGAGGAAACGCCGACTTAACGCATCTGAAAGGCTAAAACTTTGGTCCTTTGCAATTGTGTGATATCTCTAATGGTTTAAATGATATTTCAATTGTGACCAGGTATACAGGAAACCCTGTGCAAATATATATATATATATATTTATTATACCTCAATAGCTTTTTAATGGGAATCTTCAAATCATGGTATATTTCATCAAAACATTAAATTACGGTATTTTATGTATACGAGTAAATCCAGTGAGTGAATGTTTATTATGTGTATTATAGGGTAAAAATAATATTTTAATATTCATTTTTGTGTAATACGTGCTAATAATATTTTAACATAACATTTAACATAATTTAAATAACATTTAAAATTATACTCCCCAGTGCTGCATAATTTCTAAGACTATGAAATTCCACGGACTTATGTCTGCTAAAATGACATAAGCCCTATAAAAAAATTGCAATGAAGAATTTATGATTCTCAGTAAACCACTTAATTCCGTTAAAAACGTTTTTTTTTTCATATTCACGGCATTTCTCAGCATTCAATACTCGCCATGTACTCAGTGCTACTAGTTCATGGGCGAGGAAAGAATGCCTGAAACCACCGGTTGAAAGGAATTCAGAGTTAGGCATAATTGCTAACTGCTATATATCTCCAGTTACCAAACACAATATAATATCCTAGCCCATAATTTATATCTATAATAGGGACAATATTGAAGGACTCTCTAGAATTCCGAACATTCTCTGTCAAAGCACGTCCTACCGCGGGATTGATTGTACCACGTCCCATCTGCCTGACGTTCTGGGGTTATCCTCCCCTTTCTCTTATTATCCTCTAATAAACATTTGGCAATTATATTAACACACCACATACAAGTCGCTAAGGAGCTAACTATGCAGATTAAACACATACTGGACTCACATTCTAATGACATCATCTCATGTTTTATTCTCTATTTCCCCTTTAATAGGAAGTACCTGTAAACAGGATATGAAATTTAAGATATATATATATTTATATATATATATATATATATATATATATATATATATATCTTATCTTATATATACACGCATATATATATATTTATATATATATATATATATATATATATATTATATATATATATATATATATATATATATATATATATGCGTGTATATATAAGATAAGATATATATATATATATATATATATATATATATATATATATATATATATATATATATATATATATTTATATATATATATATATAAATATTTATATATATATATATATATATATTTATATATATATTTATATAAATATATATATATATACTAGCTCAGATACCCGGCTTCGCCCAGGAATTGATTTGAGGCTGAATGGTGATGTTGTTTTTTTTGGCAAGGCTTTACTTTGCACAATATTTTGGCATTTACCCGTCCCAGTGTTTAGGGTTAATACCCGTTGTTGGCATTTATTATTAATAAAATTAATTTTTTATTTAAGTCGTCACTGTCCTCCAAATTGTCATATTTCCCGTCTCCTGTGCATTATGCATAGATTTCAGTTATTAAGGACAAAATATTAACATAGATTTGAATTAATTTTTCTAGGTGAGGTACCTCATAGTTCAAATTGGAATGAATTGTTGAGTATATCAATATTTCTACGCAAATTACTTGCTCCACACACTGTTCCTGGAGAAACGTATAAAACAAAAGTTAATATAAATAACAAAGTAAACAACTTTTGTTATGTGCATGTTTTGCCGAAAAACAAAAGACAATGAAATATCGCGAACTTTTATTTCAGGTCTCCCTTATAACCCCCACTCTCGTTCTAACCTAAAAATTTTAATATAGCTTATAATCACGGAAGCAATAATGCTAATTGACATACCGACTTTTTTAAAGTTCGGTTTAATCGTTAGCGCCCAATGAAATAGTTTACTCCCGCTTTAGTTTATAGTGTATATCTCGTTTATACATTGTTAAAAGATAAAAATGGATATCACAAAAGTTACTCTAAATAACAAAATAAACAACTTTTGTTATGTTCATATTTGCCGAAAAACGAATAGAAAACGAAATACCGCTATTTTAAATTCAGGTCTTCCTTACAACCCCCACTCCTGCCCGTCCCTAGAAATGTTGGTATGGCTTATTATAATGAATGCGTTAGTGCTAATACACATACCGAGTTTTATTTATTTCGGTTGGGTCTTTTGTCCCAAATAAAATTGTCCACTTCCGCTATAGGTTTTAGCGTTTATCTCGTTTATAATTGAGTATATGAAAAAAGTGTATATAACAAATGTTACTCTAAATAACAAAATAAACAACTTTTTTTATGTACATATTTGCCGAAAAACCAATAGGAAACGAAATATACAATTTTATATATATACATACATATACATAGAGTGTTGAGAAAACTGCTGACATGAAAAAGTACATACAGTTAATCACGTATTTATGGAGCACGAAATAGATGAAAGAAACCGACCGATGGAAGGTCCAGGACTATTGGCGACAAAGAATTTTCTCGGACCAGCCGTCTGGGATCTAGGACAATCATTGCCTTTCTCTTTTATCTTATACGCCCGTCTACAAAAGCGGTCCAGCTCGCCCCAAAAGTTGGTTTGTTCTCGGTTCTCTTCAAGTGAATAGTGCGTTCAGTACAGCTTTAGTGAACAGTGCATTTTAGTTGTAGTGCGGTAAAGTGTTTCAAGTGAAAAACAGTGTAGTGCCGAGATTATGTAAAGAGCAGTGTGGTGCCGTGTTTATGTAAAGAGCAGTGTAGTGCCTTGTTTAAGTAACCATCAGTGTAGTCCCGTGTTTCTGTAAAGAGCACAGTAGTGCCGTGTTTCTGTAAAGAGCACAGTAGTGCCGTGTTTATGTAAAGAGCAGTGTAGTCCCGTGTTTCTGTAAAGATCAGTGTAGTCCCGTGTTTCTGTAAAGAGCACAGTAGTGTCGTGTTTATGTAAAGAGCAGTGTAGTGCCTTGTTTATGTAAAGATCAGTGTAGTCCCGTGTTTCTGTAAAGATCAGTGTAGTCCCGTGTTTCTGTAAAGAGCACAGTAGTGTCGTGTTTATGTAAAGAGCAGTGTAGTGCTGGTTTATGTAAAGATCAGAGTTGTGCTGTGTTTATGTAAAGATCAGTGTAGTGCCTTGTTTATGAATAGAGCAGTGTAGTGCCTTGTTTATGTAAAGATCAGTGTAGTCCCGTGTTTCTGTAAAGAGCACAGTAGTGCCGTGTTTATGTAAAGAGCAGTGTAGTGCTGGTTTATGTAAAGATCAGTGTAGTCCCGTGTTTCTGTAAAGAGCACAGTAGTGTCGTGTTTATGTAAAGAGAAGTGTAGTGCCTTGTTTATGTAAAGATCAGTGTAGTCCCGTGTTTCTGTAAAGAGCACAGTAGTGCCGTGTTTAATGTAAAGAGCAGTGTAGTGCCTTGTTTATTTAAAGAGCAGTGTAGTGCTGGTTTATGTAAAGATCAGAGTAGTGCTGGTTTATGTAAAGAGCAGTGTAGTGCTGGTTTATGTAAAGATCAGAGTTGTGCTGTGTTTATGTAAAGAACAGTGTAGTGCCTTGTTTATGAATAGAGCAGTGTAGTGCCTTGTTTATGTAAAGAGCACTGTAGTGCCGTGTTTATGTAAAGAACAGTGTAGTGCCGTGTTTATGTAAAGAACAGTGTAGTGCTGTGTTTATGTAAAGAACAGTGTAGTGCCTTGTTTATGAATAGAGCAGTGTAGTGCCTTGTTTATGTAAAGAGCACTGTAGTGCCGTGTTTATGTAAAGAACAGTGTAGTGCTGTGTTTATGTAAAGAACAGTGTAGTGCCTTGTTTATGAAAAGAGCAGTGTAGTGCCTTGTTTATGTAAAGAGCAGTGCAGTGCCATGTTTGTGTAAAAAACAGTGTAGTGCTCTGTTTATGTAAAGAACTGTGCTGTGCCGTGTTTTTGTGGACTTCAGTGCTCGTGAGTTTTTGTACTGTGCATGAAGAAGTGAAGTTATCATCATACTGTGAGTAATAGTTAAGAGTAATTTACCAAGTGTGCACAGCATTGTCAAATAAATTGTGCAGTGATAAAAACTCTAAAGCTTGTTTGTTTTGCAATCCAAAAGTACTCTAATAAACAACGATTATTATTTTTGTAATAAACGTAACAAAAAATATGTTTATTGATATTGTTCTCTGAGTAGTGGCGTATAACTCAAGGCTAAAAACAAAAATACTTTAACATTGGAGAGTTAATATTCCAGTTTCGGATAAATATGTATAGGTACATTGCATTGTTAATAATTGCTGTAAATATATCATTTAGATCCTAGCTATGCATAAATTGAGGCCAACATTCACACAAGCACGCACCACGATAATGAATGGAGTTTTCAAACAATTTATTGTACAAGAGGTGGGACACTTCCTGTGAACTGAGAAATCCTTTGTAAAATTTATTTTTTTAATAGACGATTCTCTTAATCATTAGCTAATTGAAAACTCAGAATTGTTATGGATAATTTACAAAATAAGATGATAATCATCACTGTTTATATCATATGTATCTTAAAAATTGAATGACTTAACAATCATATTTTCCTGAGAAAGAAACATTTGAAGGAGATGAAATAGCAGAAAATGAATGGCCTTTGGCAAGAAGTAGGTGTTTTGTTTCGGTAATAGCCCTGAAAGCTGTGACTGGAATAGAATGGCACGGAAGAAGGCTCGTTAAAAGGAAAAGAATCTCTGACACTAGATATGCTCTTTCAAGTAAAGAAGAGGAAAAGAAAACAGAGGCGAAGGAAACATGTTCTCCCTAAGCAGTAGAAGCTCTAAACAGAGAACAGCATAAATGTTATTTAGTTACGTTCAATTTATATAACAGCATAACGGCTAACCGGGAAGGTTTATCTTCAGGTTCCACCCTTTTCTAGCCAGGGTGGGATTTAGAATTTTATTCTGAATAAATTCCCTTTGCTCAGGCGGGAATCGAACCGACGACTCTAGGTTTACCAAATTCATTCAGACCATAGCTAGATCTAACCTGAGCCCCGATAAAATTAGATTTTTTAAATACTGGACCGACCGCTCAATGTGCCAGGAGCTCAAATGCACCTAAACTAGCAGTGATATGTGCTATGATGAATACATATATATGCATTCACCACGAGTACCAAAACCGTTTCAAATTATAAATTTCAATAGTATTTATATTTAAAATCAATAAATGGAATGTTATAACAAATAGTATTAAACATTGGAGGAGATTAAAAACCCTAGTGGGTTTACACTTATAGATAATGCTACTGAGGAAGTGTGACTATTTTTCCTCTACCTGCAATTGAAATCACTTCCACCTGCCAGAATACCAACTTAGAACAGATTATATTATAATAGACGTAAATAATTAAAAAATACCCCCTTTTAGAGAAGTTTTATATATTAGATTATAATGATTAGTCAATATATTGTTAGTTCTAAAAATATAATGTAATCCCCTGTAACAGGCCACTGGAGACCTAACCATTGATTGGAATCGAAGATAGTGAAACATGAGGATTGAGGAAAGCCAGATAATTGGGATTGGATCCTAGGGGAGCAAATAAAAACTTGACCTTGACTTCCAAGATTTCACCAAAATATAGACATTTTTTTTTTTAAATTTAATACATTTTTGATAATTAATAATGATTTTTAATTTATTAATCTTTTTTGTGCAAAAAAAAGTAAACATACTAATTGTCTTCTGTCACCCCAGATAAGCACAAAGTTTACAGATACGGAAGCCATGATATATTTTACTATTCAAAATTTGAAGATGAATTATTTTAGTGGGTTTAGTTAGATGATACAAAAATCAACCCTTTTCCACCTCTTTAAATATGTGTATCCGAAATAAAATAAAATACAAAAAAAACTTGAATTTCCCATGTACTATTTATGTAGATACTTTTAGATACTGATGAAACAATTTTTTTTTCAATGCATTGAGTCTGTTTATTTAGCAACACTTTTTTACAAGTCAATTCCAATCGTTTAGTTTTTGCCTCGGCGTGACGTCGATGGAATGTAATTTGCTCCATGACATTGTTGCTAATTTCGTTTTATCACTTATAGAGTAACTATCATTTAAGAAAAATTAGTATCATGAAATTGTTTGTTTCTTTTCTTTTAGCTAATAACCTTTAAGGGAGAACTTATTGAGGATGAACTTCTTGGTGAATTTTTTAAAGCTCCCTCAAATGTTCACAAATTCTACCAGATAGATAACAAAACTGAGGTCATTTTGAATTGTGCGTTTATATTTTTATGTTAATAGCCAAGTATATATCGCTTCTTATTGGTTTTTCAGCAAATATGCTCAGGATAAAAGTTGTTTATTTTATTATTTAGAGTAACATCTGTTATATTAACTTTTGTCGTATAACAAAGAATAAACGAGATATGCACTAAACAATTAAAGGGGGGCCAACAATGTTATTGGGCACTAACGATTGAACCGAACTTAACAAAACTCTATATGTAAATTAGCATTAATTCGTTCATGATTATAATCTATATTAAATTTTTTAGGTTCGAACGGGAGTGGGGGTTATAAGGGAGGCCTGAATAAAAAAAATCGCTTTATTTCATTTTCTATTAGTTTTTAGACAAACGTGCACATAAAAAAAAAAGTTGTTTTTTGTGCCATTAAAAGTAGCTTTTGTTTTAAACATAATATTATTAAATTTAACATCCTAATCGCTTGAAATATTATGTTTGAACGTCTGTCGGATCCGCTAGTGTATATATATTTCAGTTATTCTTTTGGGAGAGAACGCTACATGTGTTCATTCTGCTAAAGAAAGTAATTTTTTCTCCTTAGAAATTATCTACCATTGACGTAGAGTAAAATCATTTAATTCGTGATTGTACTAGAGTCTACTTGAATTTGATTTATTTATTGATGTTAAACAATAAACAATTCTCTTAGTCAGTAAGGATAAAATATAAACATGAAGAGTAATATCAGAAAAGAAGTTTTGACTAGGTAAAGTGGTTCTTATTCCTTTCACATTTAGCGATTAATATAAATTAAATTAATTGAAATGAAAAGAATATCTCTATACCATAAATTACTCATAGAAGGCATCTTAGTTTGTACAGCGAGACAGACTTTTCATTCTATGCGCGCAACAATTTCTTAATCAATTAGGTTTGAAGGTGTCAAGTTTGTCAACGAACGGCGGATGAACTTTTAAAATATTGGTAGATATCGTTGATGGAGAGGGTAAACCTCCTCCAGTATGAGGCAGAGAGCTGGTTCATGAGCCAATTACTTCTAAACTTTATTAATCCCACATAATCCATCAAACTCGGGCGAGATAGGTAGAGCCCCGCCGGCTTAAGGAGCCTGATCATCCCCTCACAGAATTACTCAATTATACTATCGCTTTTTTAACAAATTCAGTTTTGACTCGGCACCCCTAACACCCTGACCTTGGCCTTAGAATCCTTGAAACTGGCAGTGCATACAAACTTAGCTTCCCTAATTCATCAGTGACGCAATATTCAGTTTGAAGCCACCATTATACAGTCACCATTATATACCCAAGTTTAAGTTATTTAGAAAGTGGAAATATAAAAACTTGTATTTTAAATCCCACGCATAAGTTGTAAATCCTTATTTATACTTCACATGGGCAATTAAAAATAAAAAATATGATTTCTTCCAGATGAAGGAATCAAGGTCATCACAGGAGACAGCTTTCTGTTAATTCTAACGAATGTTTAATAAAGAACCATGGCTACTAAATCCTATGCCATTAAGATAGCTCATTGAGTCGAGAAACTCTCTCAAAATCAAAAGGCAAGAACAAGAGGAGTATTGTATGACTGTGGAATGGAAACTCTCATAAAAGAAAGCAGAACTGCTGGTCTGGGAAAGAAGTGGCTTGGGGAAAATATTAGGAAGGTGCATCGCAGATGGCAATCAGAAGCAATACTGATTGAATTTTATGGCGAACTTGACATCATCTGTTCTATCAAAAGCATTTTTATTTAAATTACCCTTTTATAATTTTAGCAGATTTCCATTAATGGAAATCAGCTATTGAGGTCTACATGGTGCGATTTCCAAAACATTTCCTCAATTGTCCATCGATCCTATCCAGGAGATGACGAAAATGAAGTCCGTTCCAAATTATATATATAAACATTTGTTTGTTTACGCTCTGGTGGTCATCGCAATTTTTGCTTAATCGTCATCAAACTCGATATTTAAACATTTTATGTAAAACTAAAGATCAAGTTGGTTAACGGCTGAAATCCGACACGTGGGAGGGGGAATTTCGAAAATTCTTAATATCTCCTTTATTATGCGTCGAATCACAAAATTGTATAGAACCAATATTATTGTAAATGTAATGTTCTATAAATGTTGTTAAGTACATTTTTACACTGTATTGGTTATTGGCCGAGATATTCGCATTTTTTAGTTTTCGGCTTTCAGTAAAACACCACTCCCACTCATGTCATATTAACAATAAGCTGATATTTCCTGAATCGTATTATTTGAAGCCTAAATTCCAAATATTGTTCTAATATAGGCTTTTAAGTTAAAAACTTTTACATTTCGAGATATATGCGAATACGTGACGTACGTGGGGAACTTACATAGTTAACCCATCCCTGCGTGACAATATTTTTATTTTCTTCCAGGGGAGAAAGTTGTATATTTATGACTTAAGACAAGTCAGGTGTGGGCAAACATGGTGATAAAATAAAAAAACAAATGAAAACAACATTTTGACATCATATGGCTGGAAATATACAAATTTATTCCGCGATGTATATAGAAGATAAATAGCTAATTTCTATAGAAATGAATCAATAGCTTCAGGTTTCCAGGAAAACAATACGCCTCATCAATAACTAATTAACCTAATCGCTTCAGCAATTGTTGATGTATAATTTATAATAAGTTAAAACGTAAATATGTTTTTAATATTACAAAGGCTTACATAAATGGTTTTTCTAATTTCTGCAAATTGACCTAATGCCGATTCGTTTCAAATAATAGGTACTACTAATTTCTGGAAAACAAACAAACGGATACTCTGCTTGCATAACAAACTAAATAATATTATTTATTTTTTTCCGAGTGCTTAGATTGAACATGAAGAAATATTTCTCAAATCAATTTGTTATAAAATAGCGTTTAATAAAGAATAGTGCTCATGGCCTTTAATAACATAAAGGCTGTGGAATTATTCATAACCTAATATTTTGCATAATTTAGAGAGCCTCTTATCGGACTAAAGATTAATCTCCTGGACACATGCTGCCAAAGTTTGGAAAATAATGACAGTGTCGAACAATTAATTTAAATATGGAAAATGATTTTTTTACAAAATTACCTTTTGCAGTCTATTAAAGCATACATTAGTATTAACAATTAGAAAAAATAGAACACAACAGCTTACTTTACTACTTGACAGTAATATAATTGTGTAAAAGTATATTTTATTTCCTTGGAAACGTATTGTAGCTTTTAACACATATTTTTTTTTAATTATAAAAAAAAGAAAAAAAAAGTCGTGTGTAACATCTATCAATAAACCATCCGCAACACAGTAATAAACTAAAGGAAACGATTGAGGTACTAAAGGTCCAATTAAAAATCTTGATTGACAGTGATTTATTTTGTTTTATTTATTTTATTTTTTTATGATACTTAATGAAGAGTATATATATATATATATATATATATATATATATATATATATATATATATATATATATATATATATATATAGACCTGGAATAGTCTAGACAGTTCCCCTTTGATGTATGCCGCCTCCCTATAAAAAGGAGCTCGGGCCAGCCGTGAGGCAGTTTATGCTCAGCGATCTTGATGTTCACATCAGTGCTACAGTGCGACTTAGTACAGTGCGGTAAAGTGTTTTTATAAGAAGAACAGTGTTGTGCCGTGACTGTAAGTAACAGTTTAGTGCCGTGTTTAAGACAGTGCAGTGCCGCGAAGTAAAGGACAGTGCAGTGCCGCGAAGTAGAAGACAGTGCAGTGCCGCGAAGCAAAGGACAGTGCAGGGCCGTCTTTCTGTGAATTTCAGTGAATTATTGGACTGTGACTCATTGAAGAACAGTAACGCTATCAGTGTATACTGTGAGTAGTAATTAAGAATAATCACCAAGTTTATTGTGCATTTTGAAATAAATTTTGCAGTGATAAAAACTGTGAAACTTGCGAGTATTTAATTTTGCAATCCCACTTCTGACACCAGTTGTTACGTTTTTGTATTACCAAAACCAGTAATAAACGTTTTTAATAAGAGTTCTTTTGGATTGCAAAATTAAATACTCGCAAGTTTCACAGTTTTTATCACTGCAAAATTTATTTCACAATGCACAATAAACTTGGTGATTATTCTTAATTACTACTCACAGTATACACTGATAGCGTTACTGTTCTTCAATGAGTCACAGTCCAATAATTCACTGAAATTCACAGAAAGACGGCACTGCACTGTCCTTTGCTTCGCGGCACTGCACTGTCTTCTACTTCGCGGCACTGCACTGTCCTTTACTTCGCGGCACTGCACTGTCTTAAACACGGCACTAAACTGTTACTTACAGTCACGGCACAACACTGTTCTTCTTATAAAAACACTTTACCGCACTGTACTAAGTCGCACTGTAGCACTGATGTGAACATCAAGATCGCTGAGCATAAACTGCCTCACGGCTGGCCCGAGCTCCTTTTTATAGGGAGGCGGCATACATCAAAGGGGAACTGTCTAGACTATTCCAGGTCTGGCTGGAAGGTCTATAGAGGCTAGAACTTTCCTGTCGGCTGCTTTGATCTACGTCACACTTTCCAAATACGCGACTCTCTCTCTCTCTCTCTCTCTGAAGAATTATTCATCTATTTAATTTTCGCAACAATATATATATATTCTCTTCATTAAATATATATATATATATATATATATATATATATATATATATATATATACTAGCTCAGATACCCGGCTTCGCTCGGGAATTCATTTGAGGCTGAATGTTGATGGTATTTTTTTGGCAAGGCTTTATTTTGCACAATATTCTGACATTTACCCGTCCCAGTGTTTAGGGTTAATACCCGTCGTTTCTGTGGATTTGTTAATAATAAAATTAATTTTTTATGTAAGACTTCACTGTCTTCCATATTGTCATATTTCCCGCTTCCTGTGCATTATGCATAGATTTGAATTATTAAGGACTAAATATTAACATACAATTTGAATTAATTTTTCCAGGTGAGGTACCAGGTAGTACATATTGACAAGAATTCTTGAGCAAATTTCTCTAAATAACAAAATAAACAACTTTTGTTATGTGCATATTTGCCGAAACTACAATAGGAAACGAAATATCAATATTTTTAATTTCAGGCATCCCTTATAACCCACACTCCTGCCCGTCCCTAGAAATGTTAGTATGGCTTTTTATAAGGAAGGCCTTAGTGCTAATACACATACTGAGTGTTTTATTTAGTTCGGTTGAGTCTTTTTGTGCCAAATAAAATTTTTCACTTCCGCTATAATTTTTAGCGTATATATCTCGTTTATAATTCGGTATACGACAAAAGTGTATATGACAAAAGTTACTCTAAATAGCAAAATAAACAACTTTTTGTTATGTTCATATTTGCCGATTAAACCAATAGGAAACGAAATATCGCTATTTTTAATTTCTGGCTTCCCCTTAAAACCCCCACTCCTGCCCGTCCCTAGAAATGTTGGTATGGCTTTCTTATAATGAAAAGCGTTAGTGCTAATACACATACCGAGTTTTATTTATTTCGGTTGGGTCTTTTGTCCCAAATAATATTGTTGACTCCCGCTATAGTCATAAGCGTATAACTCATTTAAACTTCGGAATACGATGAAAGTGTTAATGACAAAAGTTACTCTAAATAACAAAATAAACAACTTTTGTTATGTGCATATTTGCGAAAAAACCAATAGAAAACGAAATATCGCGACTTTTAATTTCAGGCCTCCCTTATAACCCCCACTCCTGTTCGTCTCAGAGAAAATTAACATAGCCTATCTCTCAAGTTGGACCAGACTGCTCACGGTGTGCCAATTTAATTTAAAATCGGTTAAGTAGTTTAGGAGTCCATCGCGGACAAACATCGTGACAGGAGATTTATATATATTAAGATATATATATATATATATATAAAGCTAAATATTATAGAAACATACATGGTATTATGTATTTTTTTGATCAGAATCTTTCAAGAATTATAACATATTCTATCACAATTTTGTCCAAAATTTGATTGGTTATTAGTTTGATTCGGAATCTAATTACACTTTTAGTGAGTTATTAAAAGAAATTATCTTACAGAACTCCAATTAAATGTGGAAATACGAGCGAAAACCACGAATCCCTGCGTCTCCAGTACTCATCAGAGTTGGTTATTCCTAAAGTTGCATAATTAAGTTCCGGAACAAGTTTGCTACCAAAAGGTCGCCTATTCTGGTCTGGCTTTTAAGGTATTTGCTTTCAGTTTTCGCTGTTCATCTCAGAAGGACAGTATTTTCAAGAACTGAACAATTATTTTAATTAAGGGCTATTTAATAAGAAATATTAAATATGAATAATATTTTAGGAATGCAGCACTCTTAAATTGATATTATTCGTATAAAGAAGATAAAAGAATGCTTAGTAGAAAAAGAAAAGGAGAGAAGTTTTAAATTAAATGTTAATAAAGGTAAAATGAATAATGTAAATAAATATGGAATGCTGCTTCCTGACAGAAAGACAAAAGACTTCGTTCTTTTCTTGTTATACAATAAAATTTCCAGTTTAGATTATATATAACGCCTACGTTAAAAACACTGTTGTGCAAAATTCGTGCATCACATATTTTACTAGTGCATATATTAATTTTAAAGCAGGAATTAATTATGACTCTGTACTCTCAAAACGTTAATAGTGAATATGACACTACAAGAGTTCTTGAACTGTTATAAAGTGAAAGTGAGAGGTTACCAAAAGAAGGTGGGTTTATAGTAAAACGATTGTGCGGGCTCTACAAAATTAAGAACACTTAAGTAAAAGCTCTTAAGAATTATGTATTTTATAAATGCAGTCACTTGGTCTGCAACCTATTTCCTATGAGCCAGACCTTCAGAACCTGAGCTCTGTGAGATCATGTATCGGTAGAAATTAATTTCCAATGAAGGCATACGATAGTAGGGCTCTTTTAAACAAAGAAAATCCCTCTTCGTGTTTACGGATATAGCCTAAGGGTTGTTGTCGTCACTGTGGGAGGGGGGGGGGGGTAACATTTCAGTTTTATTATATTGCTATTATTATTTATTTATTAACATCCACTTTTTGCAACTCAGGCTAATTGGAACGGGTTATCTACAGGTTACCAACCTTTTCTAGCCAGGGTGGGATGTTAGGATGTTACTTTATGAATTCCGTCACTAAATAATATCCTTTGCCCAGGCGAGAATCGAACTCGCTACTCTAGATTTACCATGTGAGATAAAGGTCAACGTTTTAACTCAGATGGCCAACCTGAGCTCCAGTTTTATTATATAAACTAGCTTTAGTCGGACTTCCCTTAAGGGAAATCAGCCATTGAGGTCATACTCACGTCGTGGTTTTTGAAAGATTTCTTTAAATGTCCATCGATCCTACCTAGTAGATGAAATATTATTGTGAAATACTGTATCTTTAATATTAACGGAGATATTAGCATTTTTTTTTAGTTTTCAGCCTTCAATAAACACCCTCGGCGGCTCATGGCATATTACCAATGAGCTGTTATATCACGAAACACATTATTTTAAGCTTAAATAACAAATATTGTTTCCATTGAATGTTTACTGTGTAAGATACATAAAAATAAGTATTGCGATGAAGCCATCAATTAAGATTTTGCCGTCGTGAATCAAATATATTTATTTCTTCTATACCATACTCCATATTTAACTGTTCCGTTCCATACTAAAGATCGTATTAGTTAGTGACTGAAATCGAGGATGAATTGCAGGGGAGGGGATTATGAAAATTTAAAATATTGCCATTATTATGGGTCGTATGCCAAAGAAATAGAGTATGAGATCACAAGTGTGTTATACCAGCATATGGGAAATCTGCTTAGTTTACGCAGACCCTGCGCGCCAGACTTTATTTTTTTTATGATGTCTAATCAAGGAAGTATGAATGATGAAAAGCGTATCTTGAGAGTAATAATGACAAATCTACAATTTATGTTATTTAGGCAGCCTTGTCATTAAGTGACAAAAACGAGCTTAAAATATATGAGAAAAACATAAAAAATTAAAAATATTATATAATGAAAGAAAGAAATGTCTCAAACTGAATACTGACTAATGAATAGGATTTTGAAAAGAGGTTTAGTTTGATTAGAGGAGTTACAAGAGAGGGTTCAAGGTGAGCTGCTGCTTTGAAACTTACTTTATACCCTTTAGCTTGAAGAAGACGTTAGTTACTCTAATCTCTCAATTTAAAAATGAAAATTATCTACCTTAGATGATACTTTAATTTATTACAAAAAGAAACTGAGTTTTCATCTTGGCTGCCCTTTTTTGCGCAATAACATTGCTTTGCATAATTATTAAATAACAAAAATTAATGAACTGTTTTTAATAACAAAGAAAACTATAGTTCCCGAGTAGGAAAAAATGTTTCTCCGTCGAAATATAAACAATCTCACGAATACATTGTTATCCAAAGTCTTTGTTCTATCTCTTATGTTGTGCTAGAATATAAATAAAGTTATTTTTATGTTTTTATGGTTTTAATAAACCGCCACCTTTACAGATTTGTTTTGTTACTGTATATGTAACGGAAACATAACCAATTTAATAAACACATATTTTAATTGATTGGATATGGTTTTTAATTTCACAAAAACGCTTAATTCTAATAGAAGTTTATTGAGAGATTTTTAAATAAAAACGATTTTTTTCATTGTTTAACGAAAAACATTAAATATCAGTGCTTATCAATGGGCAAACTTGAATTTCAAGTATGTTTGATACATAGGGTTCTATATAAAGAATGGAATTGAGAATAGAATATAGAATGCGATCAGTGCCTCAATTAAACACTAGAGATCTCTTGACTTAACACAGCTCTTTCTCAACGGACGTTTTCATTTAGCAATCGTATTTTACTATGTAAATAAATTCAGTTTGTGATAGCATTTAAATTGGAACTAATTTTGTCAGTTTCCTTAAAGTGTAGCTGTTGCAACATAAAATAGTATAAATTATTAAATCTAGGAATATATGATCCTTAGTTTCCTGGAAATTGATTTACAGGAAGATATATCCAATTAGAAAAAGGGTTACTTTAGTGGAATTGTAAGATTTTTTGTTGATATTCTTACATTACTTAATAGATTTTTGGGACTGAAAAAACTTGCCCTCTGACAAATTTAAATATTTTTTGTTCTTAACATTCTTTTAAGCCCAATTTAGTGAAACCCACAATGGCAGTAAAGTGAACGATTCCAATTTCTTGAGATATTTCAATTCGGCAGCTAAGATATTTTCTCAATTTCTTTTTGGTCAGGCTCATCATTAAGTAAAGAAACATCATCAATATCGCCTGATTTATTTCGCCTAGTTATCTAATAATAATAATATTCTGCGTTTTATAGTAAACGTTAGGTCTGCTGGCATCTCTTCATCAAGTTACAGTGTAATATTATTCAATTTGAATCATTTTATGAGGGTTATATCGATAGTATAGATGCCTCTATACCGAGCTACATTGAGTTTTTTGAGTACTCTGAACTAGCAACATTCGTTCATTGTATCTATATTAGACTCGTAGGCTTTATTGCAAAGTCGCCATCGACAAAGAATGATATTATGTCAGCATTTGCCTTTAGAGAGATCGACTTGTAATAACCTGCCTCTCGAGTAACCATTAGATAAACTTAGGTATCTGAATATAAGCTTTCCAGATGTTTACTAAGATACAAACCTTTTCATATCTATTTCCGACTGACATGGAACTCTACGTTCTGCTGCAGTTCCAAAAATATGTATTCATTTCTGGCCAGATATTCATTTTCAATTACAACGCTGTATAAGTCATCTTCTTACTTAGTGACTTGATTCTCTCATAATCTAATGTACTCCTATGATTTTAGAAAGGCACAGTCCTTTAGTACTCATAAGACCTCAAACACCTCATTGCTTTGGATACACCATTTTAGCAGATTCCCCTTAAGGGAAATCAGATATTGACGTCGTACTCATGACGCGATTTTTGATATATATATATATATATATATATATATATATATATATATATATATATATATGTTGATGAAATCTGTACGTGTGTATGTCACAGAACTCCTCCTAAACGGCTGGACCGATTTGAATGAATTTTTTTTTCTGATTTATGAATTCTGGGTGGTTTAGATTTACAAATCAGCCCGTCAGATGGAGTGGGGGTTGAAGGGGTGGCCTAAAATTAAAAATAGCGATATTTCATTTCCTATTGATTTTTCGGCAAATATACACAGGATAAACGTTGTTTATTTTGTTATTTAGAGTAACTTTTTTTTTTTTATATTCACTTTTGTAGTACAACAAAGTATAAACGAGATAAACACTAAAAACTTAAAGTGAGAACTAACAATTTGATTGAACACTAACGATTGAACCGAACTTAACAAAACTCGATATGTAAATTAGCATTAATTCGTTCATGATTATAAACTATATTCAATTTTTTACGTTCAAATGGGAGTGGGGGTTATAAGGGAGGCCTGAATAAAAGATTCCCGATATTTCATTTTCTATTTGTATTTAGGCAAACGTGCACATGACAAAAGTTGTTTTTTGAGTTATTAAAAGAAGCTTTTGTTTTAAACATAATATTATTAAATTTAATATCGTAATCGCTTGAAATGTCATGCAGGACAACGTCTGTCGGATCCGCTAGTATATTATAATCTGTTAATGGTCAAGCGGTCACAATTTTTGTTTGATCGTTACCAAACTCGATATTTAATTCTTTTATGTAAAGAATGATCCAGCATGTTAATGGCTGAAATCAGACAAATGGGAGTGGGGGTTTAGAGGGAGGGAATTTTGAAAATTCTTAATATCTCCGTTACGAGGCGTCTGATCAAAAAATTGTATAAAAACAATCTCATTGAAAATATAAGGTTCTACAAATTTTATTATGTACGTTTTTTCAATATCTTGATTATTAACCCAGATATTTGCATTTTTTTAGTTTTCACCCTTCAATAATCCCTCACTCCTACTCATGTCATATTAACAATGAGCTGTTATATTATGGAACACTTTATTTGAAGTTTAAATACCAAATATTGTTCTCATTGAACTTTTGAGTTTTGATATGAACGCAAATACGTGTCGAACATGGCAAATTTGCTTCGTTAATGCAGCCCCTGCGTGACGGACTTAAGGCTTTGAGGATGTCGGATGATGTAAGTTGTGTGTTAAAGTTGGTGCAGGTACCAAGGGAGACATTTAGATTAGTCATGTGAGTAAATCGATCTGACTGCCCTGATGGTGTGATTAAGAACTTAAACTCTCCCTGATTCCGACTAAAGGCAAACTGACGGTTGGGGAACTAACCACTAGTCCCCAGGATATATTCAAGGCCGTCAGATTTATGGAGACAAATGGCCGTCCTTAAAGGAGGGCTTTACGGAATGTTCATCACTCACTACGTAAAAAAAAGTCCGTCACGCAGGAGCTGCGTAAGCTAAGCAGATTTTCCACATGAGGTTTTACAATAGAGAAATTTCACGAGAGCCAAACAGTTACGGAAACGGCCGAACTAGCTTTTGGCGGAATCTCAAGACTAGAACTGAAGTTAACCGATCTCATCCCGTCCGTTATTTGCACACACTTAATACAAATGCAAATATCTCAGTTTTTATTCAAGATAGAGAATAAATGTTTATAACAATATTTATAGTAAATGTAATTTGCAATACGATTTATTCTACATAAGTTTTCGATCTGACGCATAGTAACGAAGATACGTGTAAATATCTAGTTTGGTAACAATCAAGCAAATATTGCGACCGCTAGATGTATATAATTTAGAACGGACCTCATTTTCGTCATCTGGGTAGGATCGATGGACATTTGAAGAAAACTTATGAAAATGCGTATAAGTACGACCTCAATAGATGATTTCCCTCAAGGGAAATCTGCAAAAATGGATCGTGAATTTACTCTTGGGAGTCGAAAGACAAGACTCTGCCGTAAACCCCCCTGACCAGTGATGACAATGTATTTACGTGTTTATTAACTCACTAGATGTATAAAACGTATATTTAAACTTTCATGAATACGTAAAATGATTTTATTGTATTATTAATTGATATTTTCAGTGGCATTTATCTAAGAGAAAATTGGATATAAGTAATTGAAAACTTAATGAAATATTAAAAATGAGAGGTAAAATTTGTAAAACAACAATTTCACCGCAATAAATCATAATTTAAATAAAATTACAGTAATCATTATAACTCTCACAAAAAGCAAAATATACACAAAAAGAAAGATAACTTCGCCCGAGTTTGGACAAGGTTTTAATTACATTGGTAACTCCTGAAGAATTGTAACTCGTTATAATATCAAGATATGTCATTTATTAACATACACAATATCCTAATAGGACCAAGTATTTCATAAATATGCATAATGTATGTGTGGGGTGGGTACATATGAATTTCAAAATTTATTGACAACCTTACTGAAATGTTTGTTTGAAAAGCTAAAATGTTTGTTTATGAGCTATAAACGTAACCACCGACAAAACAATGTCCTCAAAATGAAAAGTGACAAAATTACCTTTAATTTAATGTCGGTTGTATAATTAGTCAAAAATGTTGTTAAACCGTAGGGGATGAAGTGCTTTGTTCATAAAGTTGTCGTTGACTTCAATACTTCGTTTATTCCAAAACTCTCACTTTCCTAAGCCTTCACAACTTAATTTATGTGAGCCCTTTAATGAAGCCTCTGTCTCTTTTGTCCTCTAATTACGTTGTTCTCGAGGCCTAACATGTTGCCAACTAGTGCCAACTCTGGTAATTAATTTGTTACGTTTAATTCTAACAACTTTCTGGTGCTATAAAAGGAATTTCACTCAATGATGATTTATTATGAGATATTGTACTAGAGCTCTTATAGTAATGGCAAAAAAATTATGTATCACAACCATTTGACTCTCCATTGGGTTTTAATAAATATCTGGAACACGGTTCCGATAATTTCCTAAAATAAATGATTATTCAATAATTTAATAATTATACTAATAATTTCTTCAATGAGAGTGAATTAAACGTGCTTGATAAGCAACCTGGTTATCGTGCACTCGATATATGGATTTGATAATTGCAGCTTACTTTATAACTCGATCTAAGATCATTTGTATTTTCTTATTTCAAATTAAAATCATATAACACATTAAAATGTTATATTCATATTTTCACCTATATATATATCTATCTATATATGATACCTAGTTATAAACATTGGGATATAATTTTACTATTATTTTGATTTATGATATTTTGAATATATATATATATATATATATATATATACACATATATATATATATATATACACACACACATATTGATATGTGATTTTTTTAAATATATTGATATTTTGAATTTTTGAACCCCCTCATTCCATTAATCTTTAGTGTTGAATGAAAAAAGTTTGAAATAAGTTTTTGAGTCATGAACGTAAAATCTTAGTTGATTACGTTATCACTCTGCATATTTGTATTAAACTCACTGAATAATAAATGTAACTCACAAAAAAAAAATATTTGGTATTTAAATATGAAACGCGATACATTGGTTCCATGATATATTGCCTTATTGTTAATGTGCAATGAATAATCGTGGGGGTTTACTGAAGCCTGAAACTTAAAAAAATGAAAATATTTAATATTCTACATAAAGAAAAAGTTTATATAACAACATTTAAAGGGTTTCCTATCTGCATTTGTCCTACACAATTTTTCTATACGGCTCATAAAAACGAAAATATTTCGAATTTTTGAAATTCCCCTCCCATTAGTCCGATTTCATTCGTTAACCAACTTGATCTTCAGTTTCACATAAAGCAGGAATCTTGTTTTGTCAAATAAAAACTGCGACAGCTAGAGTTACAAACAAATATATTTATATATATATATAGTTGTGAACGGACCCAGTTTTCGTTATGGGGTAATAGGATTGATGGACATTTGAGGACATTTTTCGAAAATCGATTTATGAGTACAAACTAGCAACAAAATAGCTGATTTATGTTAAAAAACTGCTAAAACTGCAGCCCCGCCTTCATTTTCTTGCTAAACTAACTGTTGCTAATTGAAAACCATTATTGACAAGAGAAAGTCAGCTCGCGTATGAAGTGAATCTCACTTTGGACACTGAATAGTCTAAAATGGTGTCTAAATAAATGTTTTATCCAATCTATATGTCTTCCTTTTTAGTGTCCATTTTCTCCAACCAGGAGTTGCAACCTTTCATCATATATTCACAACAAATGGACTCTCGAAATTCGAAGTGTATTTGAAGCGTATTGAAAGTAATCGCTGGTCATAGTTATTCCTTATATTTTAGTTGGCATAAAATCTTTCGTAATTTCAAACTCCATACCGGTAGAGTTGGTAACATTCTGGTTGTTCTTCCTAGATTTTCACCTCTATGGAGATCATTTTCTGGCACCCTTATAGTAAAGTTTATATAAGTATATTAAAATGTCGTATTTTTGTCCTATGAGTACGACAGTTATAGAAAATTCGTGAGAAACCCCTGAACATATGGTTATTTAAGAACATAAATAATATATCGGTAGTATATTAAATATCGAAGCAGTTACAGCCCTTTTTATAGCAGTTCAGGAAGTAAATTATCTTTCATTGGTTGATGGTGCATGCAGCTTAGTATCCCGTTCTATCTCTTCATGGCTTCTATAGCGTATGTCAGATTTTCTTCCTCTTACACTTCATTTTACATTTTTTAATAACCAAATACTTAGAAAAAAAGGTTTGTGCTCTGCTTGGAGTATTAATACAACTTGCCTTTCATATTGAGTGAATTTATTATTATTATATATATTACCAATGACTTATTTTTCGTATGCATATGGTTTATTAGAGACAATCCTATTTAGGCTTTCGCCATAAATAGGTATATCAGCCATTCACTACTTACTCATTTATACCTTATAAACCGAAAAAAACGACCTACATGCACTCACTGTAACACAGTACAGACCATTAAACATCTCCTGACTGACTGCAGAATACGTGAACATCTGAACTTACCGACTTATACGAACTAATAACAGAAGGCAGCCCACATATGAAAACAATCTTAAATCACTTGAAGACAATTAACTTTTACAACAAACTTTAAACCACATCTACTCCACTCATTTCTCCCTCTACTTTTTTTTACGTGTTAAAATAGTCTATAATAAATTTTTAAACTTGTGCCTTACACTTCCATCATTCTCATTCCAGGATTCATCGCAAACTTTATAGTGTACTATAGCTTTATTATAATATTTTTAATTTTATTTTGCTATATTTTATACTGTTTTAATAATTTTTAGCAGATTTCCCTCAAGGGAAATTAGCTATTGAGGTCGTAGCTGACCCGATTTTCGAAAACTTTCTTCAAATGTCCTTAAGGCTTAATGGAAGTTGTGGGTTAAAGATCCTACCCAGGAGATGACGAAAATGAGGTCCATTCCAAATTTTATATATTTTTCTATTAACGATCTAGCGATCACAACATTTGTCTTATCATTACCAAACCCGATCTTTAAACGTTTTATGTAAAAATGAAGATCAAGTTCGTTAACGGCTGACGTCGGAATAGTGGGAGTGGGGGATTTTGAGGGGAGACTTTTGAAAATTTGAAATATTTCCGTTATTATGTGTCGGATCGAATAATTGTATACAACCAATCTTATTGCAAATTAAATTTCCTATAAATATTGTTATATACATTTATTCTCTATCTTGAATATTAATCAGGACATTTTCATTTTTATTAAGTGTGCGCGGATAACAGAGATGAGACCGGCTAAAGTCGGTTCTATTCGGGATTTTCCGCCGAAAACTAGTTCGGCCGTTTCCGTAACTGTTCAGACCTCGTGAAATTGGTTTTGAGACTAGTTACTACTACTGTTATTAGTAGACCAATTTCTCTATTGTAAAACTTCACGTGGGAAATCTGCTTAGTTTACGCAGCCCCTGCGTGATGGACATTCTTTATTTGAACAATTTAATTTAGCGAATTGAAAATAAATGATACTGAGCGACATCACCTAGTTGGGGATCTCATCTAATAAATAAAAAATAAATACTTGTATAAAATTTATATTAATCAAAACAAAAGCCCGCCACGTGGGGGCTGCGTAAACTAAGCAGATTTCCCACATGAAGTTTTACAATAGAGAAATTTCACGAGAGCCGATCAGTCAAAGAAACGGCCGAACTAGCTTTAAGCGGGAGTCACTCTCGTCCGTTAGCCGCCCAGATTTAATTAAAATGGAAATATCTCGGTTAATATTCAAAATAGATAATAAATTTATATAACAATATTTACAGTAAATTTAATTTTCAATAAGATTGATTCTGTACAATGTTTTTATCCGAAGTATTGTAACGGAGATATTTCGAATTTTCGAAAGTCCTCCCCTCTAACCCCCCCCCCCTCCCAATGGTCCGATTTCAGCCGTTTTCTCATTTCATCATCTTTCTTTTTACATAAAACGACTAAATGTCGAGTTTGGTAACGATCAAACAAAAATTGCGACCGCTAGAGCGGTAACAGATAAATAGTGTGTATATATATATATATATATATATATATATATATATATATATATATATATATATATATGTATACACAGTTTTGAACGGACCTCATTTTCGTCATCTACTAGGTAGGATCGATGGACATTTGAAGAAAAATTTCGAAAATTCCATCATGAGTACGACCTCAATAGCTGACAGTCTTAAAGGAAATCTGCTAAAAAACAGAGAAAATATTATAGGACTAATTGGATGAAGGAGCGCGGGAAGAGGAGGAGTGACACGTTGAGCTCGTTAATATTCCCGCCTCCAAACCTCTTCAGACAACGAGGTACTTACATAGCTAGCAGCAAGATACCCAATTTGCAACCTCCTTGCCACACAACTGATGTCATCGGCCAAACGGCCTTCCATTACTTATGATCATTTAAAATCGTATCATTTATCAAAATTCAACCATAGATACAAGAATATGAGAATTATATGACGGTGTGAAAAGAAAAAGTAACAAGTCGTTACATTGAATAATATCCATCTGATAACTGGATACATAACTCCAGTAACAATATATATTCTCCACGTGGATTGAATAATTCTCATTATTACCACGAGTAAACTCAATAGATCAGCAAAGTATCCATGAAAATGAAACATTAAAAAGACACCCTCTATTTATATCGGCTTTATAAGTCGTATCTACAGGCTTTGAACAGGAAATTTTGATAAACACATGCAGTTGTTTTCCATTGTATTCATGATGTCACAGAAAAAGAAATCAAACTTCATTCGAGAACAAATTGTTTGAGATCTGTCCATTCAGAATCTGCCTAAACCTACTTATAATTTGTATTAGTCAACATGATTATGCATATTACAAGTTTACCTTTATCCAGGCATATAAATACATATGTTTGCTTTGAATAAACGTAGTATATAATACAGTTTGAAGTTTGATCAAGGATGAAGACAATTCCTAAAGAGTTTAGAAACAGGACTCTTAACGCAACGAACGTCCTAATTGTACTTTTTGAAGAGAAAACAAAATAGAAATTTTCAGTACTCAGCTCACTGGATATTTCTTAAGTAAGGGTTGCATTCAGCAGTGGTATGTCTGTATCTATTTTATAAAGTAAGAAATGCTTAATTAATTTTATATATGAATGAAGAACTTCGTGGAATTCATTTTCCTTTAAAATATTAGTATTAATTAATTTCTTAGATAATGCTTTTTATTATCGATGTACGGAAACTATAAAGCACTTATCAACAGTAATAAAACTTTCAAAAACTTAAAATTGCTATAAATGAATGTCTACAAATAATTAACGATAAGCTCATTAAGAATAAATAGCGACTAAACGTGGCGAAAACATCCATTAATTTTAATATTAGGCAAACAACGAAAAATGCCCATTATTAAATATGATTAAACACAATTGCAATGGGCACTAAATTAAAATGTCTCAGTGTAATTATCTATAACAAACATATCTGTGAAAACACCTCGAATATACCTACACGCATTAGAGCCCCAAGACTCATAAATAAATTATCAACAGCTTCAAAGCAAGGCGGGCTAAAAAGTCTATGCATTATCTATTATGTTCAACGGTGCTATCCTCCCTCGAATATTGTTCCGTCTAAAAGTCTCGGCAGAAGTTTAACAATACAAAAGGACCATAGAAAAAATACAACGCCAATTTGCGTCAGAAAACTCAAAAGCATATTGTACATTCTGATATGATGACAAGTTGCAAACTGGGGCTCAGGTTAGCCATGTGAGTTAAAGCGTTGACCTTTACCTCACATAGTAAAACTAGAGTGGAGAGTTCGATTCTCGCCTGGGCAAAGGAAATTATTTAGTGACGGAATTCATTAAATAACATCCTAAATCCCACCCTGGCTAGAAAGGGGTGGTGACCTGTAGATAACCCGTCCCAATTAGCCTTAGTTGCAAAAGGTGGACGTTAATAAATAATAATAATAATGATAAGTTGCATCATTAAGTATACCATGCCTTTAATTCATGGTATTTGAATTATCATTAATGATTGAACTAACCAGTTCGCTAACATGGTTAACTCACACGGCTCCCTAAAGCTAAGGTTACCCATGTGAATTAAGGAGTTCATTTTCATAAACTCGGTAAACCTTGAGCCATAGGCTCGATTCACGTGTGGGCTACAGGAATTTATTTTTTGTTGAACTCACTAAATAAAATCCTTAAACTCATCCTCGTCAGAAAAGGTTGATAACCTATACCTCAGTTTCCAAATGCAATAGCAAGAAGTGAAACAAATCATCACTCGACGAAGAACATAAACGAAAAAATAACATTATTTAAATTAAATTCTCACCTACACCAAATCATTCGACTGGAGCTGAATCATTCATCTGTTACATGTAAAAGCCTATGAATTACTATATACTACTTATAATTAAATGTAACTGCTAAGAGTCAAGTAAGTAGAAGTGTTGGTTGATTTTTTTTTTCTTTTGAAAAATAGAAGTGAAGGAAAAGCGGCGAAGAACCAACTTCAAGGAACTAGCTGAAGCATTCAACCCGAAATGTTTTTTTTTAAGTGCCACAGAAATCACTCCGAATAAATAAAATAGAGAGACAAAGAGTTCAAGCTGAAAACAACTTGCTAGCAATCGAATATTGGGGTAAGCCATGATTCAGAGTGCAGGCCTTCTAGCTTAATGTGTATCTTACCTGAAAAAATTAATATGGAATGCAAACTTTATCAACATTATTTTAATAAATTCTGGAACTCCACATCACCATCTCAAATTACTTGAAGCATTTGAAATTGATTTAATTTTGCATTCATCTACAATTCGTTCATTTACTAAATTGGAGACTTCTTTCAGTTGTACAGTAAATAGTCACCATCTTCTATGAAGAAATGTTTCTCAGATTAATTATTGCATCCATGTCACTTATATACTTACGTTCATTGGCTGCTAAGCTAATCAGAATATTTTCGGTACCTTTCAAAGTTAAATTCCGTAACTTTTAGAAATATGAAGTGAGTTGAAAATGTAAATTAATGGTCAATTTTTATTCTCCAATCTAATTTTCTCAAAAGAGTGAAGTATAAAAGTGAACTTTAACAATAAAAGATGTTTTTCTCTTATGAATCCAGGGGTGTTTCGCTCCCTTATATCCTGGAGTATTTTTTTTCATTTGTAATTCAAGGAAATATATTATTCATGAAGCAAGTTCCAAGGTAGAGCTTTCTAAAATGAAGTCCATAAAAGATGTATCTTGATTTTATTTACAAGATTTGGGTGCTTCATAAATTACTTATTTCTACAAAAATAATTTAGTATTCTTTCTTATATAAGGTCTCAAAACTTGCAAAAAAAAGATATATGACTACTTCTTATGAATATTTCAATTAAATACAAATAAAAAAGACACAGTCACCTAAGTGTATTTCCTAGATTAGGTTCATAGACCAATTACAATTAAATTAGCTAATTGTCTAAGAAAGGGTGAAATAGTTACGAATTGGGGACATTTCTATTTATCATCAGTTTGTCTATAAAGAATGTTTTAAACAATTTTCAATCCCATGAATAAGAACGAACATTGAATTTCGTTTTTTTAACACACCCTACAACTTTGCCTCGATGGCCCTATACTGTTGGCAAACTGTATACATTTAGTACTACTCTTTCAAAGAGTTTAAAACTTGAGTCGAATTTTCGTAACTTAAAAAAAAACCTTGAAGTTTAAACAAAATATTTAAAAACCAACGGAAGGTTGATAAGGTCAAAACACCTACACTCATAATACTTCATTTATTAAATGCAGATTACTTTCAGGGCGAACCGTCCCATCTTCAGTGCTATAGAGCTGACCCCTATTGAGCCTACATCTCCGGTGAGAGTCAATTCACGTGTGGGCTACAGGAATTTATTTTGTGTGGAACTCACTAAATATAATCCTTAAAACCATCTAAGCTAGAAAAGGTTGTCACCGGAGATTATATTATATTAATTAAATTAATTTTTGGATTCCGCCTAAGGCTGCCTAAAATTTGAAAATATGTTGTAAGCGCAATTTTATATTGCCTACTTAGTTTAATAGCCAGAATAATATAATAAAATAGAAGTCGCACACTCGTCAAATACTCCAAGTATCTACACTCTTCTGAGAATATACTGACACTGAGGAATGATATGTCTAAAATATTTTGTTTAAGTGGCTCGAGGTGGTTATATTTATTTCTTGTAAAATAAAAAATTAAGGATAATTAATTCTAGATGAAAGATAATCGTTCGGGAATAATCATAATTTTTATTTCAAGAATATAATTATATACAAGTGAACATATACGCTGTTACACATGTATCTATAAATGAAAGACTCGCTCTGTCATTAGCTTACGAATAAAAGCCAATTATGTCCATCACCTGACAGTATTACTTTTGTATAGGACGAATCATTTCTGTTGAACTTAAGGAAACTAAACCTTGCTAGAGCTGATCAGTGCCTTGGAGATATTTGTTACTTGGAACAAGAGATCCTTCTGAAGAGATATCTTCTGTTCTAATAGTTCCCATGATATAGGTTTCCATAGTATTCAATTAACTCTGCTTCAGATCTTTTCTCAATTTCTCACTCAGACCAGATCTCCTCTTTGTAATACTAATTGCTCATTTAAACAAAAAAAAACAACAACTAACTACTGTATAATTCAGCTTTCTAAAACATTAATTAAATTAAGTTCAATAAAATATTTAATTTAAGAAAGAATTCTGACATTGACTAATGCAAAAGTTTATGTTTACCTATGAATATGCCTTTGATGACCCTTCTTATAAAGGCGTCTGACCAAAAGTGTGTTTAATGAATGGCCTTTTAAAAAAGTGAACAAATATCTTAGTCATATATAATTTTCAAATCATATTATTTTCATCGGAATCTGACATACAAGGTTACGAATTGGACATACACTAATAACATACTCATACATGATGAACAAGCCAGGCAAACGAATTAGGCGATGCTGTAATGTACCTTTGACAGTTAAACATATACTGACTGACTGTAAACAATGCCATTACTTACAGATACCATACGATTTACATCAACTACTAACAAGGGGGAGTCTATGCATGGAAACTATTTTGGAACTAGGTTAGACTATACCCTTATATTGAAAACTAAACAATAGATATCATATTTTTTATTTAAATCTTTTAGTTTAAATTTATTTTTTTGTAATTTTCTTCTTCTTTAATCTGGCTTTCAAATAAGTCTACAAAACATTTTTAAATTTGTATTCGTTATTTTTAAATGTTTATTATATTGTAGTATATCTACTTGTTTGCTGTTTGTAAATACTTTTAAATTGGTTTTTAATTAATTGGTAATATTTAAAGTTTATGTTAACCTTTTATATTATTTATTTGTAAATAGTTTTTATTTATTTTTATTATTATTTATTCACGTCCACTTTTTGCAACTAAGGCTAATTGGGACGGGTTATCAACAGGTTACCACCCCAAATAGTTTTTATATATTGTTTCGTTTCACTTCTTGTTTTGGATTTTGTTAGTTTCGTTATAGTGTAATTTCTGTAAAGTATCTCCGTTGTTTATTTGTTATTTTCTTTTTTAGCAGATTTCCCTTAAGGGAAATCAGCTATTGAGGTCGTACTCATGACGCGATTTTCGAAAATTTTCTTCAAATGTCCATCGATCCTACCCAGGAGATGACGAAAATGAGGTCCGTTCAAAATTATATATATATATCTATATATATATATATATATATATCTATATATATATATATTTGTCTGTTAACGCTCTAGCGGTCGCAATTTTTGTTTGATCGTTACGAAACTCGATATTTAACCGTTTTATGTAAAAAGACAGATCAAGTTCGTTAATGGCTGAAATCGGACCAGAGGGAGGGGGGGTTTAGAGGGGGGGATTTTCGAAAATTCAAAATATGTCCGTTATTATGCATCGGATCGAAAAATTGTATAGAACCAATCTTATTGCAAATTAAATTTACTATAAATATTATTATATACATTTATTCTCTATCTTGAATATTAACCGAGATATTTGCATTTTTATGAAGTCTGTGGTTCGTATTATGTCGGCCATCTTCGTCAATTCTCGGCTCAGGCGGAACTTCTTCTAACCTGTTGTTTTTAACCTTACCTTACCTTACCTTCTTTACTTTGTGAGATTTATGCAAATACGTTCTGTTCATCCGCCCCCCCCCCTTCTTTAGTTCTTGGACTACTATAATTTGAGTTATTAAAATATAAATTATTCTTACAATTCAGAAGCCGTTTCAGTTGGGAATTTATTTTAATTTACTGAAAGATTTATCATTATCTAATCACGGTGGTATTGATATTGTGTTACCAGTATGCAGATTTCTCTATTGTAAAACTTCACGTGGGAAATCTGCTTAGTTTACGCAGCCCCTGCGTGACGGACTTTTTTATTTTACATTTATGATATTTAGTTTTTGTTGTTTTTCCTGTCGAACAATCCATTATTTAGGAGTAATTTACGGCTTACGACCACTTGTTCGGTTTTTAGCAAGCCAACTTATTTCGCAGCTGACAACGACGAGCGTCCTGACAATTTCTGGTTTCAGATCACAGATACATTAGCCGCGAGCGCAAGACCTACATTTCCTCGCATTTCGTCTTCCATAATTGCCATATTACCTGATCTGAGACAAGGCTGAACAGCATTGAAAACAGTCATAATTAACCTTGCCCTAGTCTTTAATTCAGATCGAAAATCTCAGATGTCTCCTATAACACCATTACTGGACCTTTCATACCGTCATGGGCTCGTTTCTTTGGAAACTCAAACTCTCTCATTACTTCTCAAAATGAGCTTTTGTCTACAATCATATGTTGCATTAAAGTCAATGAATGGAGTGTGTACATGTTGCACAACTTCTCAACTTTAAGAGTACCTTTTTGCAGATGAATTTCTTGACGAATATGATTTTTCCCCATCTAAGCCATACTTGATAATCGACCATTAATTTTCGATTTTTTCGATAATCGCGTCATGGTTACAACCTTAACAGCTGATTTACCATAAGGAATTTTGTTAAAAACAAATAGATATGCATATTATAAAGTTACAACTTATGTAAATGATAGATAAAGATTAAAAAAGTCCGTCACGCAGGGACTGCGTTAACTAAGCAGATTTCCCATGTGCGCCACGTATTTGGATTTATCTCAAAACTTAAAAGATCAATGAGAACAATATTTGGTATTTAAGCTTCAAATAAAGTGTTTCATAACAAAATAGTATATTATTAATACGAGATGAGTAGGACCGAAAACTAAAACATGCAAATATCTCAGTAAATAATCAAGATAGTGAAAAAATGTACATAACATTTATAGAACATTACAATCGCATTAAGATGGGTTCTATACAAATTTTCGATCCGACGCATAATAACGGAGAAAGTAAAACTTTTCGAAATTCTCCCCCTCTAAACCCCCCCTACCCCTGGTCCGATTTCAACCCTTAACGAACTTAATCTTTCTTTTTGTATAAAACGATTATATATCTAGTTTGGTTACGACAAGACAAAAATTGCGACCGCTAGAGCGGAAACAGACAAATATTTATATATATATATATATATATATATATACTAGCTCAGATACCCGGCTTCGCCCGGAAATTGATTTGAGGCTGAATAGCGATGGTATTTTTTTGGCAAGGCTTTACTTTGCACAATATTTTGACATTTACCCGTCCCAGTGTTTAGGGTTAATACCCGTCCTTGGCATTTGTTAATAATAAAATTAATTTTTTATGTAAGTCTTCACTGTCCTCCAAATTGTCATATTCCCCGTCTCCTGTGCATTATGCATAGATTTCAGCTATTAAGGACATATTGGAAAGAATTGTTAAGCATATCAATCAATTTCTACGCAAATTACTTGCTCCACACAGTGTTCCTGGAGAAACGTATAAAAAAAAAAAGTTAATCTAAATAACAAAGTAAATAATTTTTGTTATGTGCAGATTTGTCGAAAAACAAATAGACAATGAAATATCGCGAATTTTTATTTCAGGTCTCCCTTATAACCCCCACTCCCGTTCTAACCTAAACATTTTAATATAGCTTATAATCATGGAAGAATTAATGCTAATTGACATACCGAGTTTTGTTAAGTTCGGTTCAATCGTTAGCGCCCAATAAAATACAATAGTTGACTACCGCTTTAGTTTATAGTGTATATCTCTTTTATACATTGTTAAAAGACAAAAATGAATATCACAAAAGTTACTCTAAATAATAAAATAAACAACTTTTGTTGTTCATATTTGCTGACAAACGAATAGAAAACGAAATACCGTTATTTTAAATTCAGGCCTCCCTTACAACCCCCACTCCTGCCCGTCCCTAGAAATGTTGGTATGGCTTATTATAATGAAAGCGTTAGTGCTAATACACATACCAAGTTTTATTTATTTCGGTTGGGTCTTTTGTCCCAAATAAAATTGTTCACTTCCGCTATAGGTTTTAGCGTATATACCGTTTATAATTCAGTATACGAAAAAAGTGTATATAACAAATGTTACTCTAAATAACAAAATAAACAACTTTTGTTATGTACATATTTGCCGAAAAACCAATAGGAAACGAAATATCGCTATTTTTAATTTCAGACTTTCCTTATAACCCTCACTCCTGTTCGTCTCAGAGGATATTAATATAGCCTAAAGTCTAAGTTGGGTTAGTAGTAATATACATACCAAGTTTCATAAAATTCGGTTCAGCCGTATATGCGTGAAAAGGTAACAAACAAACACACACGAAAGAAACAAAATGCAGTTATGGTGTCTATGACATGTGAAACGAAAAGTTATCGTGAAAATTCACGAAAAAAATCAATGTACAGACAGAGGTTACAATTTTATATATATATATATATATATATATATATATATATATATATATATATATATATATATACAGTTTTGAACGGACCTCATTTCCGTCATCTTCTAGGTTGGATCGATGGACATTTGAAGAAAAATTCCGAAAATCGCGTCATGAGTACGACCTCAATAGCTGATTTCCCTTAAGGAAAATCTGCTAAAAGAATAAATTTTAAAAATAATGGATTAAAATTTTAATCATTTTTCGGAAACAACAATGAACTTTGTTTTGGAAGATTGATATTTGTTTACGTTTGCCTGATATACGAAATGTGGTTGTTTATACACGATGAGTGTTAACCCGGAAACATCCTCCAGCTAATCCAAGAAGTTTGTTGAAAGTTTAACAAAAATAAAATATAAAACAAATATAAAGCGGTATTTGGGTTTTTATTACTAGACAATATCCACCTGTTAAGGAGAGAGAATAATAACTTTGAACGAAGCTAAATATTCATGGTCCATCCGATCCATGGTCAATGCTTTCTGTAGAACAGTTTATTCAAGGGATGGGCATATGCTCCCCTTCGGCTTTTGATGAAAGGTCAACAACTATTTGAAAACAGAGTCTCTTTATTTACTTGAGTTTTAAACCGATTCCATTCTACCACAAATCGAACAGGAAATTATTTCATTGTTCAACATTGGCTAATCACTTTCACGAGGTATAGGATTTGTATTTAAAAATAATAATTCTGTAATTTCTTAGAAGTAGGATCAACCATTATTTTGAAACATAATTAGGCATTACACAGTCAGCTAAGTAAGTTTTGAAAAAAGATATAAGTTGTTTATTTTTTTACGTAAGAAGGAAATAAATAGATTTTACTTTTTGTTTTTTTCTTTTCAGGTAAAATGTCTGTTTGAAAACAGAGTTATTATAAAGAATTTAATGCTAAGAATATTATTATAACAAATCATTAATATGTATGAAGCCGATAAAAAATTCATGAACTTTCAACCGTCCTTTATAATTTTGATTAAATGTTCAAATTAGATATTTTCAACAAAATAAAAAAAAATTATATATTATTTGTTCTCAAATTTCCTTGAAAATTATCCTCGAATGTATTGGTTTTCATTATTTAATATTATTGTCAGTTACACAGTTGTAGGCATACTTGGCATAACATTGTTCCATAAATAACCAATAGATGTTAGTGTCTTGAAACTTCATTTTTCCAAAAGCCAGTTATTTTTTTTTACCACTCACTACCTTTTTAATTACATTTCTGCAATCCTTAAAAATGCTTCCTCCCACACTAAAAGAAGGAATATATTGTTCATTGTATATGTACCACAATTTAGTTCACATAAAAAATTATATATCGCAAAAAACATATTAGAATATAAAACCAAATCTGAAACATTTTCTAGAAAATTCTCAATAGCTAAAAAAAAAATTATAGGGAAAATGCATAGAATACGATATTATATTGCTGTTAATTTAAAAAAAAAAAAACTATTCGGGATATAAACATAAATAAAATGCTAATTTTGATAGTTCCCATGTGTTCTGGAAATATCAAAATTAGCTTTCCCCTCAAACACACTTTTTTTTAGATTTCTACAAGAGCCGTTCAACATTCACCACAACTGCAGGTCGTCGACATCATAAAATATTGCCTTTAAAATTTATGCTTCAAGTGACTATATCGCTAATGACCAGACTATAGATATCCATAGATCTCCTATTGAGAAACACAAGGTAGAAGAAATGGACACACCAAACCCCATCTGCTCTAATTGTTTGGAAATACCTCAAAGTGGAGTCCATAGGTAACCTCATATATCGTACGCGGAAGTTGCATTTAAGTACCATACTGAACAGGTTGCAGCAGAAGGTTCAAAATGTCCGCAAGGGACTGCATTCACTAAGCAGATTTCCTACGTGCGTCACGTATTTGCATTTATCTCAAACGTAAAAGTTCAATGAGAATAATATTTGGTATTCAGGCTTCAAATAAAGTGCTTCATAATATAACAGCTTACTGTTATTATGACATGGGTAGAAGTGGGGATTTAGTAAAGACCGAAAACTAAAAAAGTCCGTCACGCAGGGGCTGCGTAAACTAAGCAGATTTCCCACGTGAAGTTATACAATAGAGAAATCTCCAGACCAGAGCCGAATAGTTACGGCTAAGGGCCGAGCTAGCTTTTGGCGGGAAACTGTCATCCGTTATCGGCCCAAATTTAATAAAAATTCACATATCTCTGTTAATATTCAAGATAGAGAATAAATGTATAAATCAATATTTATAGTAAATTTAATTTAGAATAAGATTGGTTCTATACATTTTTTTGATCCGTCGTATGGTAACGGAGATATTTTGAATTTTCGTAAATCCCGCCCTCTAAACCCCCCTGCCACTGGTCCAATTTCAGCCATTAACGAACTTGATCTGTCTTTTTGCATAAAACGGTAAAATATCAAGTTTGGTAACGACCATATATATATATATATATATATATATATATAATATTGAACGGACCTCATTTTCGTCATCTCCTTGGTAGGATCGATGGACATTTGCAGAAAATGTTCGAAAATCACGTCATGAGTACGTCCTCAATAGCTGATTTCCCTTAAGGAAAATCTGTTAAAATGCAAATATCTCGGTTAATAATGCAGATATTGAAAAAAACATCCGAATCATCCGATTTTGAAAAAATATTAATAGAACTTCACGTTTGTAATAAGATTGATTCTATACACTTGTTCGATCCAACAAATAACAACGAGATATTTCGTATTTTCAAAAGTCTCCCACTCTAAATCACCCCACTCCCACTAGTCCGATTTTAGCCGTTAACGAACTTGATCTTCATTATTACATAAAACTTTTAAAGATTGAGTTTGGTAATGACCAGAAAAAAATTGCAACCGCTAGAGCGTTAACTGACATATATATATATATATATATATATATATATATATATATATATATATATATATATGTGTGTGTGTGTGTGTGTGTGTGTGTGTGTGTGTGTGTAAAAAATTTTGAACTGACCTCATTTTCGTTATATCCTGGGTATGATCGATGGACATTTGAAGACATTTTTCGAAATTCCCATAGTGAGTAAGACCTCAATAGCTGATTTCCCCTAAGGGAAGTCTGCTAATTAAAATGGGGAAAGTTGCTACGAAATAATAACTATAAATTAAAGTAGTGTGTTATTTTTGCGCGATGATTGTGAATCGAGGTTTCATATGTGAATACTAGGATGTTAAAAAGTGAAAAGCATTCACATTAATAAAGTTATCTAATCACATTTCGTACCGCACAATGATATTTCAGTCTCATCATATTCAATAATCTCAGAAATAAAATTTCACGTTTCCTAGTCACCAAAATCCAAGTTGCTCTACAGTTGTTATTTGTTTCAGCTGTGGCAGACGATGTGGAGTACAAGCTGACAACACGGTTGTTGGAAAACTACAATTCTGCAGTGAGACCTGCACCCAACTACTCAGAACCACTCAAAGTAATTTTCGGCGTCTCCATCCATCACATAATAGATGTTGTAAGTACATTAAATCTATTGAATAGACAGTGTGGGTAATAATCTCCTTCTACGTGACTCCAATATGTATTGAGGTCATGAGAGTTGTATACACACATGCATAAAATATTACTATATGAGTACACACACACACACACACACACACTCTCACACACACACACACACACACACACACACACACACACACACACACATATATATATATATATATATATATATATATATATACTAGCGGACCTGACCGACGTTGCCCTGCTTGATATTTCAAGCGATTAGGATTATTAAATTTAATAATATTATGTTTAAAACAAAAGCTACTTAAAATAACACAAAAAAAACAACTTTTTTATGGGCACGTTTGCCTAAAAACAAATAAAAAATGAAATATCACGAATTTTTTTTATTCAGGCATAGCTTAAAACCCCCACTCCCGTTCGAACCTAAAAAATTTAATATATTTTATAATCATGGAAGAATTAATGCTAATTTCCATATAGAGTTTCAATCGTTAGTGCCCAATGAAATTGTTGGCTCCCACTTTAATTTTTTAGTGTATATCTCGTTTATACTTTGTTATACGACGAAAGTGAATATAACAAATGTTACTCTAAATAACAAAATAAACAAGTTTTATCCTCTGCATATTTCCCGAAAACCCAATAGGAAACGAAATATCCCTGTTTTTAATTTTAAGTCTCCCTTACAACCCCCACTCCTGTTCCACCTCCCGGGTTGATTTGTGAATCTAAACCATTCAGGGCGTCACCCAAACGCATACAAAAAACTCATTGAAATCGGTCCAGCCGTTTAGGAGGAGTTTAGTGGGATACACACGCACAGTAGAATTATATATATACTAGTTGACCCGGCAAACGTTTTTTTGCCTTATAAATTATTTCTAGTTTCTAGATAAATTCTAGTGTAGACAAAAAGTAACTTACATATTATAAGTGTCTAAGACCGTGGTATAGGCATGGAGCGCTATGAACGATAAGGGAACATAAAAATAACAAACGCCAAACAATATTATTTTTAAGTTATTATAGTTTATTTCTTAAAATTACATATCACATATTAATTACGACAGTAACACTAACAAACATCAATCTTTTAATGCTATAGCATGAACAATATTTTTTGTTAGCCCACCTTTAGTGAGCACAAACAAACTGGATGGTTTACCCACTCGAGAGCATGCTACGTCCAAAAATTAAAAAAAAAATGTTAAGGGTGAACAACCCTTATCACTTAGGGGTATGAAAAATAGATAGTAGCCGATTCTCAGACCTACTGAATACGCATATAAAATTTGGTAAAAATCGGTAAAGCCGTTTCGGAGGAGTACGGTAACTAACTTTGTGACATGGAAATTTTATATATTAGATATATATATATATATATATATATATATATATATATATATATATATATATATTGTAATAAACTAAAAGTGGGCAAAACTGTAGAAATTCTCCGAACTGCTGATTAGATTCTATTTGTTGGTAAAAATCGTAGGTGGGAAGAAGAGACATTATTGGGGCAGACTTATCAGATAATTAATTACAAATTAGAAAACATGGGAATATGATGTTCCGGATCTAATCAGCTGTCGTTCATGAAACTTTTAAAGGGTAGTTGTAGAAAATTTTATGTTAAAGCTAGTAAGTTTCTTTAGAAATATTTAAAATTACCTCGAGCTAGGCAAGGCTTGAAATTTTTAAAAACGGTCATGAGCTCAACAATTATGAATACTAGTAAAAAAATTATCTTCTGGTGATGAGGAGCGGGGTATATCGGATTGAAAAGTTGGGGAGTCAGTTGACAGATTAGCCAAAAAAATCTTGTCCCTTATACCTGTGACAAAAATCGTGTTCCTTATACCAGGGAGAAACATTGTTTCTTATACCTAGGCAAAAATTGTTAAATGAAAGATGAGCGTTGGATCTGGTGGCCTAAGAAAGTGGACTAAGATATGAGTAAAGGCCCAGGTCTTCCAAATACTATAGTAGTCAGCTAACTGGTATTGCTGAGAAGAGCTATTAGAAGAATAAATATAAATTCAAAATTTTAGTCAATGAGCTCCCTTAAATTTAATTTTACATTTTCCAAATTCTACACTGAATATAAGGTGAGAACCATGTTTTAACTAACCCTAATGAGGGTTCATTCAATTTGATGTAACCGAGTTAGTGGGTGCGTTAATGTAATGAAATTTCAAATGACATACCCCATGAAGTTTGATCAATTTATGCTACTTCTAATATTAATTTATAGGCTGTATCTTTGTTGCATTCAGATAACTTTGGAAACAAAAAGTTTATAAAATATGATAATGAACTACTGGGCAAAAAGTCACTCAAAGTCTCAAATGAGACTAATGAGTAAATGCTGTTTACAGATCAACTACATTTTCCTGCCTCAGTGAAAATAAAAGTATTATTTTGTGAGCCATTCACCAAACAGAATTAATAATACTCTGTCTGAGAATAAAATTAAATGAATATTTAAAAAATAATAATTCCGAAGTGTTCTAAAACTTGTGGAAATTTTCGTTGATTATTCTCATATTCAGAAATGGTTCATTAATAAAATTGCAAAAAGGAGATATATAAAAATTAACCTTGATTATGCACATACACAGAGAAGGTTCGAGTATAAAATTTAAATGATGAAGAAATGATGATTCTTCCATAGCGCATAAAAGTTGCACTATTTAAAGAGGACGAATTCTAAAACACTTTCATAATTGGAAAATGAACAGAATTAATATTATTTTTTATCCCCTTGATACTTTGCAATCTGTCCAAGCGAAAATATTATTTGGAACAATATATACGCGTTATAACATATTTGAAAACTATTAAAATAAGTACAAACCCTGGTGATACCTTATACGATATTTTAGGATCATGGCTGGTGATATGTCAATCACAAGTAGAAATATCGTAGCCTTTGCTGTTTGAGAGTCCTAGAGCAGCGCAAGATGAAAACGGTTCAAAAAAAATTTCTCATTTATATTGAGATATTTTCATGAAATACAAATAAAGTCTTTGGCATCCAGGAGGCCGGAGTTAAAACTTCAAAATTCATTAATGAAAATTGGAGGACCAAAATTGTTATTCTTAACAC